>NDXB01005590.1:0-17390 GCA_002631895.1 Agapornis roseicollis | reverse complement strand
CATTGGCAAAAAAGAAAAAAAAATATAGGTAAAGCAGGAGTTACAGTAAAAAAAAAAAAAAAGAAAATGGAAGATGATGAGAATCTATAGCTAAGGTTTACATATTGACAACAAACATATTGTATTTAAAAATAATCATTCTGTAAAAGGAAAACTCTTTGGTATAAAGAATCTTTCAAGTTTTATTACACTGTACTGAACACATGTTCAGTGTTATAGCCTTATAGTTATCTCTTTAGGTTTTTTGTTAGTTATATTTAATAAATTAATAAAGAATGTTGATCTCAATATAAACAGCAGTATCAGAGCTTTTTTGGCTTTCAGAAAGCCAAAATTGCGAGGAAAGTCCAACACAGGTCCAAAAGATGATACTGTGACAAAAGTAAGTCATTGCAAAATATTGTACTTCATGATGAAGTGTACTTTGACTGTTGTATGTGGTATCTTGACAGATATTTGAAGTCTTTTGCTATAACTTTACTAGAATTTCCAGTATTGTTACATCACTTTGTATTCCTTTAGATGTAAATAGGAACATTTATCAGATGAATGTAGTTTGCGAGGAAGGAGTCACATTTCTCTGCAGCAGCTTCATTTTTTTAGCCTTTGAAAATTTTTAAACAGCAGCTCTTACCTGTCCCCCAAACAAAACAACAAATAAAAAAGAAGCCCTGAAACCAAACAAAACCAGATAGAACCAAACCAGATACAACCAAACTAAATAGAACCAAACCAAACACAGTATTTCATTCTTTAAAAAGGTGATACACTGAATTCACTTAGACATATAACAATGTAATATCCCAACTTTAACTCAAGATCACTGCTACCTTTTATATTTAGTTTGTAATATCCATATGATGAGTATTTTTGCTGTGTGAATTTGAAAAATTAGGTGATTACAGGGTAAAACCCATGCAGATATGTCAGAACTTCTTTTAGTCTGTGATTCTCACAACTATGTCTACCTTGCAATGCAGAAATACACAGCTAGGCTTAAGTGACTTAACTCAGGTTCTGAAAGCAGATTCATCCTATTAATGTATAGGTCCATATAGGCTGGTTTAGCTTACTGAGAAGTGAATACATTTGAACACTCCTTGACTTCAAAAATGCAACAGATAGTTGGATCAGTATAAAGAGAACTTTTCATTATGTTCTAAAATATGATACAGTCTTACAGAGAGAAAACAAGCCCCAGTGCTTTCAGCTATTCATTTATCAAAAAAACCCCAACAAACCACAATTTCTGAATAAGTTTTAGGAAAAATCAAGGATAAATAAAAACAATCACTGATGGGATTTATCAGCAAGGCATTTTTTCCAGGACTAATGAAAAAATTATTATGATCCTAATAAAATAAAGGAATAACTAGTGTATATTGGTTACTCATTGTCTTAGATTTCATTTGGCTTCTGTGGTACTTAAACTGACATACTTGATTTAGAATGTAATCTGTAATACACTGTGAAAGCTAGTCTTTGACTAACATAAAACATTCTTCACAGATAATGCAAGATCTCAATTTAGTAACATGTAGCAGATAACGGAATGCATGTCAGGTTATGCTAGGATCAGTAGTCTATTTACAGTGTGGAACTGAAATATAGTAATAATACAGTCCTGTTAGTACTTTGAAGATACATGTCCAAAGATGAATGTTGAAAGGTGAAAATAATCAATTGCTCTTGTGAGACCTCACCTGGAATATTGTGTGCAGTTCTGGTGTCCTCAACATAAAAAGGACATGGAGCTCTTGGAACAAGTGCAGAGGAGGGCCACGAGGGTTATCAGGGACTGGAGCATCTCCCATACGAAGACAGGCTGAGAAAGTTGGGGTTGTTCAGGCTGGGGAACAGAAGGCTGCGTGGAGACCTGGTAGCAGCCTTCCAGTATTTGAAGGGGGCCTTTAGGGATGCTGGGGATAGACTCTTCATTAGGAACTGTAGTGACAGGTCAAGGGGTAATGGGTTCAAACTTAAAGAGGGGAGGTTTAGATTGGATCTAAGGAAGAAATTCTTTCCTGTTAGGGTGGTGAGGCACTGGAATGGGTTGGCCAGGGAGGTTGTGAGTGCTCCATCCCTGACAGTGTTCAAGGCCAGGTTGGATGAAGCCTTGGGTGGCATGGTTTAGTGTGAGGTGTCCCTGCTTATGGCATGGGGGTTGGAACTAGATGATCTTAAGGTCCTTTCCAACCCTAACTATTCTATGATTTTATGCAGTGCTCTTCAGTGGTACTTAATATTCTTATGCATAGGATTCAAAAAACTGTCTACATAACCATCATTTGAAATTATCTATTTTTCAAAATTCTATTAAAAAATTATTTGAGAGCCCCACTGCAATACACAATGATAAAAATGTATTCCAAAAGGTAAGCATCTAAGAAGAAACATTGTGCTATACAATCAGCAGCAGTCAACATAAAACTTAGACATAGAGTAGCATATCCAGGGGGAAGAAAAGTAAAAAAAAATCTGGTAAATAATACAAGGCAAAGAGAGGTTACCTGTTATAAAATGTATGAAGCTTAAGAATTTTAGGGTATCCTATGTCAATTTTTTTTTTTTTTTAAATTATCTTTATGTAAATTATGAATCCAAAGCTCCTTTAATAGAGTAGTCCAGTTTAAAGCTAACTGCCTAAGGTTATCTTGTATGTTTCTGAAAACTTTACTGTATTTAACAGCACATTAGTGGTTACATTTACATTTAAGTCCTAAAGATTTTTAAATTTGCACATGATGAAACAGAAATTATTATAGCAAGCATTTAAATAGCACGTTTTTGTTTGCTTTTTTTTTTTAATTAAAGAAGCTTTTGAATTTCAGTTAGAATATTGCAGTGTATTATAAGTTGACAGATTTTTTCTTTTATGTTCTTTATTATTTGATAGCTTAGTAATAGGCCTTAGGAGACATCCTACTACTGCAATCGGGGGAAAGTAAAATTATTTGATTAATCTCTATGATGGATTTTAATTATGGAACAAGGGTAACATGTTCTATGCATTCTAAGGAGAAAATTAAACAAAAAAAAAGTACTACAGTTTAAATTCAGAGTGCCATCTAGTGCTCAATATAAATGTAAAAATGTTATACATCTTTTAAACCAATTTATGTCAATAAGATCTTAAAGTCCATAACATATAAGTATGTGCATGTTTAACATAGTACATGTTAGGAAATAATTTATTAAACTGTGATACCTTGCATCTTAAAAAGGCTGTAAAATTTTGCCTGGAAAATGTCTAATATGCCACTGTGTTTATACTTCAGAATACCTGACAGCACAATATACCAAATTCAAGTATCTCTTTGTAAGTATGAAGAAACCACTCCATATGCATTCATTACTATTTCATATTCTGTTTTCCATCCTTGATCGCCTATATCAGAAAGTATTAAGTTTTTTTCTTTTTTTCTTTTTTTTAGTTATTGAACACAGTTTCTGTTAAGTTGTTTTTTTTCATTATTTGTTTATTTTCTCCTAGTATGAGTGAAAGGTATAGATCCTAACATTTTTTTTTTTTTATTTGCTATGTCTGATATAATTCATTGGTCAATGAAATATATTTCTTGGAAAAGCATTATCTAGTGCTTATTAAAAAAAATCTTCAATTCTTTAACTCAAATATATATTAGTAGGATATGTTTTATATTATTTATATTATTTATTTTGGATTGTTTGGTTTAAAGTTTGGTAGTCAAAAGCACAGCAGGATCCAGGATTCAGAAATGAAATATTTTTCTGGAAGTTAGTCACAAAACCTAAAAAAACCATGCAGGCCAAAATACTGGTTTTTCCTCTTACCAGAAAAGCCCCAAACAAGAGGAAAAAAATGTGTTTGTAAAATTACTCTGTCAGTGAAGTTTTAGCTGTGCCTCATGTCCTCTGAAAATACCAAATATTCTATGAGCTAAACAGTTTCATTCTTTCCTGTTGATGTTCCATTTTTTAATGACACCTCAAAAAAAGCGCTGAATTAAGAACAAGAGCTTTTATATGTAAGTACTGTTTTATACAGCTTCATCTAAATACTATGCTTAACAGGTCCACCTGTAGATCTTAGAGCAACAGGCTCACTTTATGAACTTCCCCCCTTCTGCTTTCCTTCCATTCCTCACCACAATTCACCAACACGTGTAATTTTTGTTAAAAATACCGCAAATTAGAACAAGATACAAAATAATTACAAGCATATTCTCAATGCATTCTACATTTAAACTAAGAGTTTAGTCTAAGAAAATAAAGAAACCATGTATGTTTTTCAAGGAAAATGAAGTTTTTACTGGAAAGTTATTTTAAGCCACCAAATAAGTAAATATATCAACAGAATTATTCTTTATTGTACAATTGTGAACAATACATCCAGTGTAGAACAGCACAGGTTTATCCTAAATCTCACTGGGTAAATACACTTGACTGGCACTGCCTTCTGGAAAATATATTTCAGCCTTGATTGCATGGCAGTTTTTACGCAGGTAAAAAGTGAGTGGTTAAGTTAGGCTGCAATCTTAAGTGGTGTAGGAACCCCACCAAAAGAATTTTAAGACAGACACAATGCATCGCTGAATCTGTTTTATTACATTTCTCTACCAGTTTCCTTACTGCACTTGCAAACAATTTATCCTGGAGGAAAATCCTGTCTGCAGGCAGACTGCCTGTTGGGGCTCCATTAGGTGATGGATCATTTGGCATTTATTTATTTTTTAAGTCCAAAAATGATAACAAATGACCTGTAGGTTAAAGAAACAAACTAAAATTCTCAAGTTAGTATTTTCTTCCATATGTTCGGACCTGATTGCAAAGGAATTGATACACTACCATACAAATTTCTTCAGAAAGAAAGAAATTTTCTTTCTCATCTGAGAAATATGTACAGATGGGCAATACGGAGGAATCAGCTGATCATTTCAACTCTTTGGCTCTTATTTCTGTTATTTGAGAACGCTAAATTGCCTCCAAACTGAATCCAATTAGGTTTCAATGATAAAAATAATCATTAGTTTCATAATTTCTAAGTGGAAAAAAATCCTCTCCTTCCAAAATAACAAAAGGATATATTTGTGTAAATCATCTTTTTCATCACTCAGGGTATTGTTCATGTAAATAAAAAACAGAAAGAAGGAATCAGTCTTACATCAACCTAATAAGGTAGTTTATCATAATTATTTTTGTTTACTTTATGTAAAATACATTTCTTTTCTTCCTAGGCCTCCCAAACATGCCTTAGGTGGCATGGTTTAGTGTGAGGTGTCCCTGCTTATGGCAGGGGGGTTGAAACTAGATGATCCTAAGGTCCTTTCCAACCCTAACTATTCTATGATTCTATGATGTATTTAGGAAGAGATAAGGAGGCAGATGGAAAGCGCTTGAGATCTGAAATATTAGATGCAGCCAAAGTTGTTCTGGGATTATCGTAGACATCCCCTATCTTCTGTAGTGATTTTGGCTGAGGTAGAGTTAATTTTCTTCATAGAGGCTTGCATTGTGCTATGTTTATGATTCATAATCAAAACAGTGTTGGTATCACATAGATGTTTTCATTGTTACTGACCATTGCTTATACAGAGTCAAGGGCTTCTCTGCTCCTCAGTCTGACCCTCCAAACTTGCTTGTCTGTTTTAGAAAGTGAAATAAAACTAAGAAAGAGAATTTAAAAATTCCCCATTGTCCCTGCAAAACTGATCCCAAAATACCAGACACCAGGATTTGTGCAGTGTGAGTTAACTGGGATGTCCTAAGCCAAAAAACCCCTTCAAAATGCAGATAGCCTGAAAAATGAACGACAATTTCTATTCTTGGTGCAAAAGAATATATGGCACCATGTAACTGGTTTACAAGGCTGCTGCTTTATTCTCCAAGCACATGGAGAACTTGGAGATTTTCCAGTTTATGACATTAGAAAATAACTGCATATTTTTGAAGACAGCTTTTTGGTAAATCTGAAAGTTGGGTGTTCAGGTGGGTTTGTTTTTTTTTTTTTCTTTCCAGTTTGGCATACATGCATAGCACATTAAGGCAAATGTATTTGTTGTCTTTAATGTAAGTAAAACTGGAAGAGATAAATTTCAGTCGTGACATTATACAGAAGAGGAAATCTTGCCATTTTCCAGCTTTTGATGTTAATATTGCTGACATTTAGTCTCTATTATTAACAGTTATCCTGAATCCTTCACTGAAAAGCAGACAAGTCAACCAGTGTATTCCTTTTATTCCTGTACGCTCACATATGCACACACAAAGATATGCTGACATATTGGCATACATATTGCTATATGAATATATATTATAAACTTAATGAAGTAAGAATAGGTGCTTATAGTGTATTTTGAAAAGAAGGATTCCTCTTTATTAATTTAGAAGTTACTTGGTGGCATTAATGTAAGCCCAGGAGAAATAACATGTTCTAATTAATTCTACTTAGGGCATTGTACAAACTTTAAAGTAATAACACTGCTCAGGTTAAGTAACAACAAATAAACTTCTGCTTCCTTCACTGTCTACTTAGTAGCTGGCATCTGCCTCAAGGTAGTGACTAACAAGCTGGTAATTAAAAGTCTAAATTCAATGAAAACATCAGTTTCAAAGTCTGAACAGAATTATATTTCAGGACTATAGAGAGGCCCCCGTCTATGTTGCTACTTTTTTTAATAAATGAAAAAATGCCCATACAATGTCAATCCATTTCTTTCTCAATAGGAATTACTGAGTTCTACAATTAATTTACATTGATTTGTCATCTTGTGAAAGAAACTTAAGTAATATTGGAGAGGATTTATGGTTTTGAATCCCATAGGACAATTCATTACCTAAATTAGGTTTTTTTCTGACACCCATGATTTTTCCACTGAAATGCTTCATATCTTATTAAATAGGTAGTATTTTCAAAACACAAAAGTGATGGAATTATTTATATCTTATTATTAAAAGAAATTGTAGTTTTCAATAACTTCTAGCTACTTAGAAACATTTATTTAGGTCATCTTTAGCCAACACAAAGTTATTCATTGGACATTATCTCTTTTCTCTCTCTTTCACCCAAGGACAGATTTCTATTCAGATTACCTAGACTTCTGGGGGATAAACTTCCTTCTGAGTTATCTACTTAGCATCACCAGTAAATTTTGCCATCAGTGATAATCTTTATCAGTGCTGATAAAGAACAACGAATTATGTTGAATTTATTAGCTGTTTTTAATCAGAATTTACCATTCCTGATTTAAAAAAAAAAAAAAATCCTTTTAAACATCCACATAGTCCTGAGAGTCACTATTTTTTTTTTTTACCTCTAATTCTTAATTGGTGGAGATAGATGACCTATTCTGATAATTTATTATTATTTTTATTATTATTATTTCCGTTTCTGCGTTTATGCTTCTATTTATCATTTTTAAGTATTAGAGATATAGTTTCACTGGAAAACTCTCAGTTATTGTAAGAGAAAATTTAAAAAGCCACCATTCTCTAAACCACATTATCCATGCCAACGGTTTTCTGACATTGCTGCAATTCATCCCTCCTCTATGCGTTTTCTTTAATTCTTTCCCAGGTGAAGTATACTTGTATATTTAAACATAAACTTACTGATTTTTCAATGGAAGCTGCTTTGCATAACCATTTTCATGCTTCTGTATACATATGTCTTCTTCAGCAATGACACCAAGCTGTGTGGTTCAGTGGATACACAGGAGGGAAGGAATGCCATCCAGAGAGACCTTGACACACTTGTGAGGTGGGCTAATGCCAACCTCATGAAGTTTAACCATGACAAGTGCAAGTCCTACACCTGGGTGGGAGCAATCCCAGGCACAGCTGCAGGCTGGGCAGAGAAAAAATCCAGAGCAGCCCTGTGGAGAAGGACTTGTGGGTGGAGTATTGTGTGCGGTTCTGGTGTCCTCAACATAAAAAGGACATGGAACTGTTGGAACAAGTCCAGAGGAGGGCCACGAGGGTTATCAGGGGACTGGAGCATCTGCCATACAAAGACAGGCTGAGAAAGTTGGGGTTGTTCAGGCTGGGGAAGAGAAGGCTGAGTGGAGACCTCATAGCAGCCTTCCAGTATTTGAAGGGGGCCTTTAGGGATGCTGGGGAGGGACTCTTCATTAGGGACTGTAGAGACAGGGCAAGGGGTAATGTGTTCAAACTTAAAGAGGGGAGGTTTAGATTGGATCTAAGGAAGAAATTCTTTCCTGTTAGGGTGGTGAGGCACTGGAATGGGTTGGCCAGGGAGGTTGTGAGTGCTCCATCCCTGGCAGTGTTCAAGGCCAGGTTGGGCGAAACCTTGGGTGGCATGGTTTAGTACAAGGTGTCCCTGCCCATGGCAGGGGGGTATGGAACTATATGATCTTAAGGTCCTTTGCAACCCTAACTATTCTGTGATTCTGTTATTCAGTTCTGTTACAAACTTTAAGATAGCGTAATATTTGCTTTTCTTTTTCTGAGTTGCTTCCCTGATGATGCCTAACATCTGAATCTTTTAAACACTACTGCAGTTTTTAAAAGTGATATTTTTGTGTATACCTAACAATTCTAACCTCTAGACCTCATTTAGTATGGTAATCATCCACAGTGAACTGGTTATTCTCTGTAAAAGGATGGGATTTTCTACATCACTTTATGCTTATTTTCATTTACTTCTTAGAGTTTTTTCTTCAGTTGGCTTCATCTCTGCTACTTTAATATCAACAGGCTTTTTCACTTCAGTATTTACCATTTTTTGTAACTTTTGCAGTTATGCTGGATAGTCAGACACAAGAACAGATTCACAGGATCATTGCTGGGATTGGAAGAAACCTTTAAAGGTCACCTGGTTCAAACCCCCAGCCATAGGCAGGGACATCTTGCACCACTTCATGTTCCTCTAAGCCTTTTTCCAACCTGATCTTGAACAATTCCAAAGATGGTGCATCCACAACTTCTCTGGGCAACATGTTTCAGTGGCACAGCATCCTCATTGTAAAAAATGTCTTCCGTCTGTCCAATTTATACACATGTTCTTTCAGTTTAAAATGATTTCCCCTTGTTCTGTCATTACAGGCCATGGTAAAAAGTCTTTCTCATTCTTTCTTATAAGCTTCCTGTAAGTATTGAAAGGCTGCAATTAGGTCTCCTAATTGCTTCTTCTCCAAGCTGGACAAACCCAACTCTCTCAGCTTTCCTCATAGGAGAGGTTTTCCAGCTCTCCAACAATTTTCATGGCCTTCCTCTGGAATTGTTCTAACAGGTCTATGTCTTTTTTGCACTAAGGTCCCAGAATTTGGATGATCCAGGCAAGGACTCATAAGAGCAGAGGACACTGAGGAGAATCACCTCTTCTAACCTGTGGGCCATGCTGCTGCTTTGTATGAAACACATAAACTTGTTTTTTTGTTTTTCTTAGGGTTTTGGGTTTTTTTTCTTAGAGTTTTGGATTTTTTTTTTCTATGATAATTTACTGTGGTGCAATCCCTCTTCTCCCAGAGAAAAAAAGAAGAAAAAAAAGAAAAAAGGGAAAAAAAATAAAAATAAAAAAAGAAGTTGCCAAAGCGGTGGAATTTTCTAAGTCTTGTTCATTGCAAGTAAAGATGGAAAAGAAATCCTTACAATTTCTGTTCTGACATTATCTTCTCCAAACACTCATCTCAGGTTTTGATCATCTACTGACCTTCTAAAGTTCCTATCAAGCTCTGTTCACCCAATCTGCTTGAAGAATGACTTACTGTTACTTTTCATGCACTCTTCTTCAACGCATTTTTGTCCTGACTTAACATGTTTTAGATTTAACCTGTCAGATTTTAAGATCTTTTAAGGTTTTTTTTTTAACTTGAATTTAATAACTGAATTTACCTCCTATTTAGCAAGAACACTTTCCTTGACACATTTTTCAGACTATCCTGAAGTAGTATAAATTGCTGTTGAACTGCCACTACAGTATTTTCTCAAAGCTCCTGACATTTGAAAATCTTTTACTCTTTCCTGAATTTGCCTTATTGTCTTCTTTATGAGCTTCCTAAGTTTCATGCAGCCCACACTTTTTTCCTTCAAATTAAACACAACAGGGGTTTCTGGCTTTTGGTAATCCTGGTAAGGCATTGACTTTAAGTGCATTGTAGTCACTATTATAGACCACATTTGGTCAGTAAACTTACAAATCTGTGGCACTGGCTAGGACAGAGCCAAATACACACACACGTTTTCATTTTCAGGTATCTTATCAGACCTATTCCTGGACTGTGAATTCAGTCTAATTGTCCTTTCTTAGTTTGTAGCTAGGTGTATGCATGATGGTCATCAACAGCTGACATTGTCTCCTTCGTCCATAGCATGGATGACTTAATTCAGATTCAGTGTGTCACCACTTCTGTTAAAATTCTTATTGACTACCTTATAAAATTGTACTATTATTACATTTTTCTTAGTAAGGACAGGAATTTAAATGTTGTTGACACAAAATACCTACAGATAGTGTCCTATATATGATTCTTCAACAACATTTCTATTATGCTATGTTGTCCTTAACTTAAAATTAGGCATCACAAAATACATTTCTGTTATTTCCTGGCAATATGTTCAGGTGTTTCAAAAAGCCATTCACTTTGGATGTGGCTGGAGTAACTTGTTAGTGTTTCAAACCGAAGTGTATAACCTTGACAATCAAACAAGAAATGTTCCTGCAGAACCTTTAGCAGACACTGTCAGTGCAAACAACTTTGTTACAACTCTAACTGAGAACACTGACACCACAATTGCTTGTCCTTCAAGTGTCCTTGAAGTTATTTTTACATTGAGTATGTTAGCCTTGAGACAAGACTTTTTGCATATTTCCTTGAAGAGTGTCTGCATCTCTTTTGTTTCTCCGTCAGTAGCACTGATACTGTTCTAGAAGTTGGCCTGTTCAAATGCATCTTTGAGAGCACCGCTGCTCTAACTATAATTTCCTGAGTTCCTGTTGATCATCCACTCTGGTCTCAAGAGTTAGTTCCTTGGTTTAGAGGACTTAAGCTAGTTACCTGAGTTCACCTTATTTTCCTGCAGGGAGAAAGAACACTCATACAGTGAGGTGGAAGTATTTGCTCTAACATCTAACACTTCTGTAGAATATTAACCATATTAATTAGTTTAACCACATTTTAGCTTTCTTGTATATTCATATTTCTTTCTTGTGGCTTTTTTTTCCTAAGTTTTTCTCATAACAGTTACAGCAGAGATAAATTTTTTTTCTTTTACTTTGTTTATAATTCTTAAGCTAAGAATACAATTTTTGTTATATTTTATATACAGTGAGACTGAAGAAAACTTTTTTAACTACTACATAGGAACATTATGTAATTATTTTTTTAACTTTTTGTCACGGAATGCAAAGCAGGGCTGTTCCTGGAAGGGTAATAAGATGGCAGCTGAGGGCAACCCCAGTGGCACCTGAGTAAAGAGATAAACCAGGGCCCAAGTCAGGTTGGGGGTGGCCTGTCAGGAGTGGAATAGATCTGGGTCCAGAGCTGGGGCCAGGCACAAGTCAATAGGCCTGTCCAGTGAAACAAGGGGGGCACAAAAATCACAAAATGGAATATATAATCCTTTAGAATTAGTTTTAAGTAATGTTAAATTTGATTGCTTTGTAACAGTAGCAATGGAAAACTACTGAGATGCACGATACATAGAGAAAAGAATAGAGTACAGCTAGAGAACATGCTGAGAATTCTTGTACAAGACAAATTGTTATAGTTGGCATTGTTTTAAGAAAAATAGTCTAGAAGAACAGGACACAGGGATAAGGAGTGTCTGGGAATGGCAGGTGTCCAGGATGGGCTACGGTTAAACTAACTGATAAGTAGGAGGATAGGAGGATTATTATGTCTCTGGTGCTAACAAACCAATTAGACTGGTATGAGCATCTACTGTGCGTGCTTCAAAGGCTGCCAGGAGTGATGAAGATTGTTGGAAGAAATAAAGGACCCTCAGAGACCACCACCAAAATTCTGTAATCCATACATAGCCTCATGAATATGTATATATGCCCAGGGCCTATATAAGGACTGCTTATGTGGCAATACGGGGACACAGGTTAGGAGGAGCTATCCCCCGTGTCTCCCAGCACCGCAATAAAGAATACCTGCTTGTCAACTTGAAAACTTTGTTGGCAAGTTTGTTCCTGGAGTTTCCTCCGAATCAGAATATATTCTATTTCTATTTCATGCAGATATTTCATACTAAGCCCATTTATGCTATGTATCTCTATTGACATTTGCATAAATAGACCATGTCTCTGTTGCCTGGACATAAGCTGGTTTGGTTTAGAAGCCACATGACTATGGTAACATAGGCCTCTAAGAATATGCTGATTATAAGGAATTTCCCTGTCTTCTAAAGAAGGAACAAAGTTTCAAAAGCAGTCACTACTCATGGGGGACAGTCCTTCACAGACTTCTCCAGTGTGTGTCCTTCCCATGGGGTTCTTCAAAAAGACCAATATGGGTCATTTCCTTGAGGTACAGTTTTTCAGGAATGGACTTATCCGTCATTGGTCTCCCATGGGGTCACAGGTCCTCCTCTGGCATGGGCTCCTCACCAAGGGCCACATCTTCTGCCAGGAGCCTGCTCGGGTTTGGGCTTTCCATTGCATGCAGCTTTCTCCAAGGCACATTCAGCTTTTCCAGCTTGGGGTCCTCCATGTGATGCAGGTGTACATCTGTCCACAGTAGTCCTGCATGGGCAGCAGGAGAATCTTTGCCTGGAGCACTTAACTCTCTCTGTTTCTCCACTGACAGGGCTTATGCTCACATTATACTCACTCATCTTTCCCACAGCCACTACACAGTGGGGTTTACACTTTTTTTAGCATGCTATCACAGAGGTACTACCAGCTTTGCTGATTGGCTTAGCTTTGGACAGTACCCAGTCTGTTTTGGAGATGATTGGAAGGGGCTGTGTCTGACATGGGGACAGCTCCTGAACTCTTCTCACAAAGCCACCCCTGCAGACCCTTCCTGCCACCAAAACCTTGCTATGTAAACCCAGTAGAATATCCTAACCACAGCGTTCAGTGGATGTATTTTAAAATCTACCTATTTTGTCTATAGCTATTTTTTTTCTGTCTATAACATGTTTCAAGTGTGACAGAATGTTCTACATAAATTATGTAAAATACTATACATAGACTGTGGGTATAAGATTTATATATATATATGTATGCTATATCTATAAATGCTTCTACAGGTAGGAATCTTTGATACTAGACCAAAATTAGATCCTGAGTATAAACCAGCCACCGTACTAGTCTGCTCAGAAGGGATTCAGCTGCTTACACTAAGTGCCTGCTGTGGTTTATAATACTCTAGGCTATACAAAATACCTGAATGGGACTAAGCTGTATGGCATACCACTTAAAATCTGCACTCTTCTGAAGCAGAAACTTGGAGGTCAATGTATGCCACAGTACCTCAGGTGACAGTAGCACCTATTTTTATGTACTTCAGCTGAACTTCTTCTCACCACTAGCAATAATGGATGTCTGATTAGTTCAGATTACACTTTCGAGAGGTTCAGAATTCACGCAGATATATCCTCTTCTCTAGCATTTGGTCTATCTTAAGATAGAAAATTCTGCCTCTAGGAGTCCTTCATTCCACCAATTGTTCTTTTCCCCCTAAGTTTAGGTAAAATAGATAGAATAGTTGAGAATCTAGACTATGGGCAAAGCTAGGTGATCGGAATTCAACCCAGGAGAACAACTTGTTGAATGAAGTAGTACTGTGTGAGCAAATGAATTGCAAATTGACTTTCTCTGTACTTGCTCATGATGCTGGTTTCTATAAGACACTTTCAATCTACAGTTGTGCTAAACTTCTATTAAATTAGAGTGAGATTATGCAGTAACAGCTGAGAAAATATGAGGATTTCCCTGATATACAAACATCCGTTACTCATTTTTTTACAAAATACATTACATGTCTCTTTGATGGTAGGAGGAATGAGGGATCTGGTACAAATTTGCTCTTCCTTAGAAAGAACAAAATAGAAGATAGAAGAAAAAGTATGACTCATAATCTGAATTTTTTGTAAAATAAAGAAATCAAAACATTGATTGACAGTACATTTGTCAAGGAAATTACATGGTTGTTCTCTAAGTATTCAGCAGCATTCCTATCTTTTGTGCAATATGACAGCCGCTTCCAATTATTTTCAAACTGGAATTACCTAAAAATACAACTAAAAATTACGTTCTTTTTTGCCTGCATTGTTCTAAGAAATATTTCTTAAAGAAACATTAAATTTTTCTTTAATAAAAACGTTTCTAAAAGGTATGAATTTTCTTTTATGAATATAGCCATTTAGGGAGGGTGAGAAAGATTATTCCATATTCTTTTAAATTTATGAATCATCTGCCTCTTTCACAGAATCATAGAATAGTTAGGGTTGCAAAGGACCTTAAGATCATCTAGTTCCAACCCCCTTGCCATAAGCAGGGACACCCCACACTAAACCATGACACCCAAGGGTCTGTCCAACCTGGCCTTGAGCGCTGCCAGGGATGGAGCACTCACGACCTCCCTGGACAACCCATNATGTATGCCACAGTACCTCAGGTGACAGTAGCACCTATTTTTATGTACTTCAGCTGAACTTCTTCTCACCACTAGCAATAATGGATGTCTGATTAGTTCAGATTACACTTTCGAGAGGTTCAGAATTCACGCAGATATATCCTCTTCTCTAGCATTTGGTCTATCTTAAGATAGAAAATTCTGCCTCTAGGAGTCCTTCATTCCACCAATTGTTCTTTTCCCCCTAAGTTTAGGTAAAATAGATAGAATAGTTGAGAATCTAGACTATGGGCAAAGCTAGGTGATCGGAATTCAACCCAGGAGAACAACTTGTTGAATGAAGTAGTACTGTGTGAGCAAATGAATTGCAAATTGACTTTCTCTGTACTTGCTCATGATGCTGGTTTCTATAAGACACTTTCAATCTACAGTTGTGCTAAACTTCTATTAAATTAGAGTGAGATTATGCAGTAACAGCTGAGAAAATATGAGGATTTCCCTGATATACAAACATCCGTTACTCATTTTTTTACAAAATACATTACATGTCTCTTTGATGGTAGGAGGAATGAGGGATCTGGTACAAATTTGCTCTTCCTTAGAAAGAACAAAATAGAAGATAGAAGAAAAAGTATGACTCATAATCTGAATTTTTTGTAAAATAAAGAAATCAAAACATTGATTGACAGTACATTTGTCAAGGAAATTACATGGTTGTTCTCTAAGTATTCAGCAGCATTCCTATCTTTTGTGCAATATGACAGCCGCTTCCAATTATTTTCAAACTGGAATTACCTAAAAATACAACTAAAAATTACGTTCTTTTTTGCCTGCATTGTTCTAAGAAATATTTCTTAAAGAAACATTAAATTTTTCTTTAATAAAAACGTTTCTAAAAGGTATGAATTTTCTTTTATGAATATAGCCATTTAGGGAGGGTGAGAAAGATTATTCCATATTCTTTTAAATTTATGAATCATCTGCCTCTTTCACAGAATCATAGAATAGTTAGGGTTGCAAAGGACCTTAAGATCATCTAGTTCCAACCCCCTTGCCATAAGCAGGGACACCCCACACTAAACCATGACACCCAAGGGTCTGTCCAACCTGGCCTTGAGCGCTGCCAGGGATGGAGCACTCACGACCTCCCTGGACAACCCATTCCAGTGCCTCACCACCCTAACAGGAAAGAATTTCTTCCTTATATCCAATCTAGACCTCCCCTCTTTAAGTTCTAACCCGTTGTCCCTTGTCCTGTCACTACAGTTCCTAATGAAGAGTCCCTCCCCAGCATCCCTATAGGTCCCCTTCAGATACTGGAAGGCTGCTATCAGGTCTCCACGCAGCCTTCTCTTCCCCAGCCTGAAGAGCCCCAACTTTCTCAGCCTATTTTCATGTAGGAGCTGCTCCAGTCCCTGATCATCCTCGTGGCCCTCCTCTGGACTTGTTCCAACAGCTCCATGTCCTTTTTATGTTGAGGACACCAGAACTGCACACAATACTCCAAGTGAGGTCTCCCGAAAGCAGAGTAGAGGGGCAGGATCACCTCCTTTGACCTGCTGGTCACGCTGCTTTTAATGCAGCCCACGATATGGTTGGCTTTCTGGGCTGCAAGCGCACACTGAAGCCGGCTCATGTTCATGTTCTCATCAACCACCACCCACAAGTCCTTCTCCGCAGGGCTGCTCTGAATCTCTTCTCTGCCCAGCCTGTAGCTGTGCCTGGGATTGCTCCCACCCAGGTGTAGGACCTTGCACTTGGCATGGTTAAACTTCATGAGGTTGGCATTAGCCCACCTCACAAGCATGTCAAGGTCCCTCTGGATGGCATTCCTTCCCTCCAGTGTATCCACTGAACCACACAGCTTGGTGTCATCGGCAAACTTGCTGAGGGCGCACTCAATCCCACTGTCCATGTCAGCGACAAAGTCTAACAAGACTGGTTCCTTAAAGAACATATGGATAAAAGGGATTATATTATTTTAATAAATACTATTTCAACCTGTGAATAATATCTTTCACAGGGAAAAATATGGCAGTTTGATTTCTCATGCTGTAACGAAGTGTTCCAGGTGTAACAAAACTGGCTCTCATCGCATATTTCAACTTCCTCAGCTGCCAGTGTTTTTTACATAAAGTAATTCAATCATTAAAAACTTTGAGGTCACAGGCAACTTAAACCCCATCTAGATTAGGGTAGGGTTTAGATGACTGAGTCCAAAATAACAATCTAATCTGTCTTTTCAAGACTTCCTAGATTTATAGGCCTCCAATTTAATTGGACATTTTCTTATTTATCCTAGACACTCCCTCAACATTCGACTGCAGTGGCACATGACAGATGCCAAATTTTAATTGGAGATTGACCAAAACAAGGCTACAGCTAATCTTGTTACTATTTTTTAGTTCAGATGACAGAAAAGGTGTGTTGTGCTTACCAGCTGGCTATGGTCTTCCAAACACACCTGAGTTTTACTGTTCAGAGGTACCTACCTGCCTGTTTCTCTTCAGCAAAAACTCATGAGGAAGTTGCTGGGAAAAGCAGCCCCACAGCTGCAGCTTTCTGCACAAAAGCAAAGGTCAGGGCTGGGAGAAGTTGTTTGACTCAATTTCAGTCACTGGGTGGAAGGCAGTGGTTTACTCTGTGCAGGTGACACAGCTGGTAGAGCTCCTCACTGAACACCACAGGGAACTCTTTGGGTAGGAGGCGACTGGGCTTGCTGGTGCATTGGCCAATGAGTTGGCAGCACCAGGGGTGGAATGAGAAACTGTAGAGGTAAGTGAAGTGCATAAGCAGCGTGACAACATGTCCTGGGTTCAGCAGTTGCAGTCAGTTTTTCTTCTCTTTAGTAGCTGGTGTTTTGAC
>NDXB01005587.1:8187-26060 GCA_002631895.1 Agapornis roseicollis | reverse complement strand
AGTCTTGTTCCCAGTGAAACATGCCTGTCATTGCAGTTGCAATAAAGCAGGACACAGTTACCTCTGCTATCATATATCTGGGGATGCCATTGGGGTGAAGGAAACATCTTCACATGTACCAGCACCAGCAGCAAGTTCCCTTGTTGTGCCAAAGCACCAATAGGCACTATTGCAAGATTCCTTCCTTTCAAAAGCCAATTGCCTGAACAGGTAGATTAGATAATGGAGAGGTTTTTCTTATTTAATATTCATTGCCAAAGTAGCTCCTCTCTGAAGGCGCACAAGGTGAAGTGCTTTGTGTTCCCCTTTGCAGCAGCCAGGATCCAATGTGAAAGCATCTGGAGGGCAGCCAGTTCCACTGGAGCCAGGCTCCCACCCCTGTCTCCATACCCCATGTCTCCATTCCCTGTCTGGTTTGCTTGCAGCAAGATGAATGTCTGTGATGGTGCCAGTGTAAGGGGAGCAGAGGTGGGGAGTGTGGTCTGGCACCTTCACTTACTGCTGTGGCTCCTGTGGAGGTGGAGGTCAGTGATTCCATGGGTGCGGGGGGGAGAGTTAGGGAATGTGTCTCGGAGCTGGCAGCTTCAAGGGCCATTTATAACCAATAGGGAGGGGAAACCACCTCCAGAGAGCAACTCTTGGCCTGAAACAGTGCCCCAGGTACATTGGAGTGACCAGCCCAGATGTGGTCATGGCTCTTTTGGATACCTGGAGTGACAGGAATCCACCTCCACCGCAGTGCCTCGGGCTGTGATTCCCTGATCGGAGATGCAGCACAGTGTGTGTCAGTGCAGAGCTCTCTTGGAAAGGTCTGCCTTGTCTGCTTGCTGAGGGTTGTTCTCAGTGCGGGGTCCTCCAGTACCACCTCATGGCAGGATTTCACCCATCCCATCTCTACATTCACTTTTGGAACAGTCACAAGCCATTGCAAATAAACAGCTTCAGATCTTAGCAGTGCCATAGGAAATAACCCCACGTATTTCACAGTTCCTTGCAAAGTCCTCATTTCAATTCCCATTTCCATAGCTGGAGCTCTTTGGATCACGCCTTTCTTTAGCACAGGCTGATTTTTTTCCTCCACATTCTGGCAAGGTAGGCTTTCTGTTTGTGCAGACATGGTTGTCACCCCGGCTTTCTGTCTGTGGGTAAGCCCAGACTCTTGGGAAGAGTTCCTCATGCAGTGCTTATGGAAAACACTGTGGAGCTGAGCCTGTTAGTAAGAGAAACAACAGATCTGCAATGCATCAATACTTTGACTTAAATGGCAGAATTAATCACTGCACACCACTCTGTTGGAGCCCCAAACCATTTCAATGCCAGCATTAACACCACAATGTGCCCCAGAACAGCATCAGAAACATCAGAGCTGTCTCTGTTCACTTGAGATCAAATCACTGTGGAGGGAGCAGCACCATGATGGGAGCNAACAGCATCAGAAACATCAGAGCTGTCTCTGCTCACTTGAGATCAAATCACTGTGGAGGGAGCAGCACCATGATGGGAGCATGGGACCGGATTCCAGGAACATCTGAGCACTAAATATAGCATCCATGCTTGCTCAGCGGCATCGGGTCCAGCAGATAACACCCTGCATCAGGACAAGGTGACGGGACAGATCATAGCAGGAGGTTGGAAATGCAATCTCTGCCACCACATTGGCAACACTTCCCAGGAATCCCTGGATCCCTGTCTTTGGTGTATGTCTGTTTGCAATGCTTGAGAGAGTAGTGATAACAAGGGGGAAAACCAGAACATGGATATACCTATGCTGGAGCAATGGGCTACACTCCTGTCTGAATATAGTCTCTCCCAGCAAGCCTCATGGTGTTTGTAAAAGCATCTGAGCACAAAAAGCATCCCATGAGCGTGCAATATCAGAGCTTTTGTTTGTTTCATAAACCCACCAAAGATCTATTGGGTGTGTTGGGGAAATGCTGCTTCTGGCAGGGGAATAGAGAGGACATGCCTTGCTTGGATGTGATGGGAATAAGCAATAAGAAAAGCCCTTATCTGTGGAGACAGGAGATCCCCAACAGTGCAGGAGTTACTTCAAACATCTGTGTCACTACTACACGTTAGCTTGGGCCACTGCTGCCTAGTTCTGTTTCCCTTGACTTAAAGGTTAAGATGCAATTATCAGTGTAACAAATTAGTGGAATTCTAAGGAATTGCAAAAGGTTGCACCTATAGTGGGGGCATGTTGTAAATGCCATTTAGTAGTGAATACACGTATTTTTTCTGCTGAGAAATGGATAGAAATCTGAAATCCATTAAAAACTGAAGTAAGTGGGAATATTACAGCTCCGAGGAAGGGCTCTGCCGTGGGTCCTGCAGCCCATGTGGATGCTTATCCACCCGGTGGTCCCTGTCTCCAGTGGTCCCTTGTCCCCAGTGGCCCTGGTCCCCAGTGGCCGTGCGGGGCCGGCAGGGGGCGCGCAAGGGCCGCGCAGCCGGGGGATGCTGCGGGGCAGGGACCAGGGGGATGCTCTGTCCATCGGGAAGCGCTTTGGAAGCACATCCCGTGGGGAGGATCGCGGGTGGGACCTATGTGTGGGATGAGGGGGGAGCAGCGGCATCCCCCCCGCAGCTGCTCTGCTTCTGTAGCTGTTTCTCAGGTCCCGACAGGTGAGAGCTCCGTCCCACCCTGGGGTGCTCAGGGTACAGTGGAGGGGGATGAGGCCATGTAAACAGGGATACTTGGCCTTACACCGGCTGTTTATCAGCTCCAGATGTGTGAAGTTTGGTGTATTCCTGGTGTCTGTCAGCACCCATGGCTTTGGGACATGATGTGGGGCTCCAGTCACGTATCTGTTACAAGGGCATGTAAGGACAGGACAAGGGGAATGGCTTTAACCTTCCAGAGAGGAGGTTGAGATGAGCTCTTAGGCAGAAGCTCTTCCCTGTGAGGGTGCTGAGGCACTGGCACAGGGTGCCGAGGGAAGCTGTGGTTGCCCCATTCCTGGCAGTGTTCAAGGCCAGGTTGGACACAGAGGCTTGGAGCAAGCTGCTCCAGTGGAAGGGGTCCCTGCCCATGGCAGGGGCTGCAACTGGATGTGCTTTAAGGTCTCTTCATCGCAAACCATTCTATGGGTCTGTGAGTCACTTGGGGGAACCCTATAGACAACCCCTGCTTCTCTGCCTGTGTGTGTGATTACAGACAAGTATAGGATCAGAGTCACACAAGCCCCCAGCCTTTTCTTTCCACCTCCAGCCTTGGTTCTGGAGAGCTGGAAGAGCCTAGGCCTGTGGCCCATGTGCCGGCACCACTGTCCGGTTGCTTCCCACTGCCCTGCAGGAGCCACTACTCAGGAACGCAGGAAGCCCATCTCCAATCCTACAACGTTCCCCATTCCCAAGGCCTCCTGCGGATGAGGGTCAAGTGTTACCACCCAAATGCTCAGGGCAGCTTGGGCAGCGCATTCCTGGCTGGATGCATGCCCGTCTCACACTGGGGTGACCTATGAGCCATCACCCCATGTCAGAGCCCGGATTGCCCCCCCAGCACCGTGCAGCCTGCCCTCCACTTCCTCTCAGGCTGCGTTTCACAACCCCCATCAGTTTGTGTTTCAGCCGTTGCTGTAGATACTGCAGTTCCTGTCTTGTTTGTCTCCTCTTCCTACGGGCTCACAGACGTAAAACCCGAGCAGACCCAGGAGGTCAGGGGTTCCAGAGGAAGCTGTGGTCTGAGACGTGCAAAGCAGTGGCAGCGGTACAGGGTTACACTTGTGGTTAGCAACTGTTTGTTTGTTTTGCTAAGTAGAAGCAGGTGCTACCAGAGACCTGGGGCAAGCCGAAGGGTTCTGCTGCTCACATGGGTCAGGGTTGGAACCCTTCTGACCAGTATGAACCATCTTGGTTTAAACACAAGGAGCAGGGTGCAATGGGGAGGGAGAGAAGGATTTTGCTTCAGTCTTTCAGTGTGAGGATTAAAGTGGTTCAACTCCAGTTCATTTTCACTTCTCACTATCACGGAATGCATGAAGATGATAGTGAAATAGTGGCAGGAACCCAAATGTGTTTGCTATGAGCATTCGAGGGGAGCCACAAGCGGTTATTGAAGTGCCTTGACGTGCTGCAGGACTAAGGCATGCAAGCAGAACATGCAATACATGCAGCAAAGCTCATTATTTAAAGGGTTACTTGCTGTCATTGCCTATGGGCTGTTTGAAAACGTGCTGTCTGACAAGAAACTACCAAGTGCACTGAAAATTCTTCCCTGAAAAGCTCATGTTTGTATCATCTCTTGGCTGACACCGGTTGCTAACGTGATGCTACAGTATTTGGTCTCTGCTGATGCTACGTGGAGCCAGGAATGTTTGTCTCCATCCCTCTTGAACGCTGCTTTCCTAAATAGGGCCCAGGGTGTGCTGTGTCCCATGGCTTGTGCCATAGAATGAGTGGTATTTTATAGGATTAATAATAAAATGGCACAAATTAGAGTTCCTTTGCATAAGTAAAAGGGGTTTTGCAGGTGAAAAGGGGCACCGGTGAGTGAGCAGCTTGGTTTCGGGGTGTTGGGATGGCGTGGGGAGAGGCAGTCCATGAACACACAGTGCGATGCGATGCGATGCAGTGGGTGCTGTCCTCAACCAGAGTCCCAGGTACCAGGGTCTGCCCGTAGCATGGGTTGTACCTAAGCGCAATGCATGAAGATCAGGCAGAGATGCCTTGAACTTTAATCCAGGTCATTTACACGTTTCTCTCTTTAAACCAGGCTCGCAGATTTAATTGGTGCTTCAATTTCCTGAGCCAGGAGGTCAGTTTTAACCCCTGTGGCCAGGGTTTGGTTGGGTTTCCGTCACTCTTCACACCACCCCGGTAGGATGCTGCCTCCTCTGGGCTAGTAAATGGGTTTCCTTGTGCCAAATCCCAATTGAGCCCCAAATGCGGCTGATGGGGGAATGTTCCCACTGGGCACAATTTTCAGGATTAATTGTTGCTTCATGCATTTACTTTTGTGCCCCTTCCTCACACACTGTGAGCAATTACGTTCTCTGCAGTGGGTCAGTTACCTGCTGTTGGAGGCACCCATCTCTATGGAGATATGTAAAAACTTCCTCTTTTGAGATAGAGTCACATGTTTTGATGTTCATTGCTGTCATTTCCTTCGTTATTAATACTGAGTTTGCCATAATACACAGTTTATGTGCAGTTTCCTCTTTACACATTGTTAGTTGATCAGTTCAGCCCCTTATGTTGTGCTGAAGGTGCTTTTAACCAAGGAGGACAACACCTCGGTCTGGCTGCAAGATCAGAGTCTGGTCCTTGAGGGCAAACATGAGGTTACATTTTGTGTCTCAGTCGAAGATGTGCAAAAGAGACTGAATAAAGCAAAAAAAGAGATGCAAAAGAGATTGAAGAGGCTGCCCCATCCCTGGCAGTGCTCAAGGCCAGGTTGGACGGGGCTTGGAGCAAGCTGCTCCAGTGGAAGGTGTCTCTGTCCATGGCAGGGGGTTGGAGCTGGATGAGCTTTAAGGTCCCTTCAGCGCAAACCAGGCTGGGATTCTATGGAGATCTTTGAGATGTGAAGATGCTGGTGTAGAGCTGGGGAGGATCGGGGTGGCCTTCATGAAACCATTTCCAGACTAAAGCTTGAGCATGGTTTTGTGTTTAAGTGTTTGGTTAATGTGTTTGCATGAGGGCTTGCTGTGGTGGAGGGAGCAGGTTTCCATCTCCTCCTTTCGGAGGGCTGTTGACTGTGATACTGGAAGAAGCTGTGAAGGGCTCTGACCCCTCACCAGTGGAGGCAGGAGGAAGGACAACAGGCAGCAGAAGGAATTAGCAGCAGCAAAGTCACCTTCGTGCCTGCAGGCTGCTTTCCAGGTACAGTTGATCTCATGTGTTGTCCTTCTGGCAGAGCATGGGGAGTTGCATGAGCTACCCAGGGAAGTTGTGTGCGGCAGGGATGGACATGAATGTTACTGAAGTTCCAGTTTAAGGGTTTCCAGAGACAAAACCCTCTTGTGGGTTCTGTGCAGCCGATGCTTGCGCAGGATCGGGCCGGGATTTGCCAGCAGCAAGGGAATAGCTGCGAGCCGGTTACGCGAGGGGCTGCAGGAGCTCGGGGAGCTCATTCCTCCAGTGCCCCTGGGAGCCGCGGGTGGGATGGAGCCCCTTGGTGCCCCATGGGGTGTCCGGGGTGCCCTGCGGATGGCACAGCCGCTCGCATGGGCTCCGCGCTCCTCCCCTCTGCCGGCACGGACACGGGATGGGGAGGAGCGGGACCCCGCCGTGACGCCTGAGCCATGGCAGCCGCTCTGCCCCGTGAGTGTTCGGGCTTTGCTTCAGCCTCGTCCCGCTCTGCCCGGGGGGGGTCCCCTATGGCGATGGCTCCCCCCTCGCCGTGCCCCATTGCCCCGGCCGGCTCGCAGCCCGCGATAGCCCCGCCGTGGCTGCTCATGGCAGGCACTGATAAGCCGCTGTTGCCGCATCCCCGCGTGCGTGAGGGAGGGAGATTGGGGTCCCCGGGGGGGCTCGGTGGTGGTTGTTGGGTGCAGGGAGGGGGAGCCGGAGGCGCTGGGCCGCTGCAGGAGGAGCGAAGGGAGTGATTTCCCAGCGGGCAGGGGAAGGAGCTGGCTTCTTGCGGGGGTTCAGCTCCAAGCAGGGCACAGGCTGCAGCTCCATGCGTGCGTTGTGATGTCCGGTTTCCTGGTGTGCACGTAGCAGTAGTTATCAAAGGCGGGGTTGTCCCACGGTGCTGCTTCTGAAGGAGCAGCAGGGTGCAGCCTGTCCTGCGTCCGCAGGGGTACATCCTGTCCTCCATCCAGTCCTGCGGTGAGGCTGGCTTCTGGTACTGGGATGTGGAGGGCACCGTGCCCTGCTCATCCCTCCTCTGTGCAAACCAGAACCTTGTTCCATCCCCTGATCGGCAATGTGGGAATGACAAGGTGCAGAAATTGCTGTGCCAGGTCCTGTCTGTGATGCTGCATCTTAAGTAGAAGTAGTCACACGTGTCGAGGTGTCCACAAGTCACCACCGACAGAGAGAAGCAAGGAGAAACCTATGAAGATAGAAGAGAAACCTATGAGGAGGAGGGTTTGGGTAACTTGGGTCAAGTTTGGTGCCTGGGAGTGGATAAAAGGCTTCAGCAGCAGCTTTGGCCAAGAGGCGGTGTTAGAATCAGAGATTTAGATTGGATCTTAGGCAGAAATTCTTCACTGATGATTTTGGGCCTTTATCTCATCTCACAACTTCCAAAACCCCCCATCCAACAGCAATGCAATCAACAGCAAAACACAAAAGCTTTGATGGGTTTGAAGTGCTTAAAAGGCTTAATTTTGACAACTTCCCACAGCACAAGCACAAGCTGGTGGAGATGCAAGTGAATCAGCAGAGCGGGGAGGCAGGACGGGGGGTACCAGCCTCACTGGGGAGCGCAGGTGGCTGAAGCAGGAGCACAGGGTGATGATGCTCAGCGCCCTGGTTTGCCACCACTCAGCTCTGTTTTGCTGCTCTTCGGGCTGTTCCTCTGCCACAGGCTGGCTGTGGCAAGCAGCTGGCAGTGGGTAAAGTAGAAAAAGACATTCACAACATTAATGAAAGCTTTGACAAAAAGGAAGCGAGGGGAACTATTGTCTCCCCGGCCTTATTCTCATAATGTCTGCGTGTAATAAGTCTTTTGGTTATGCTTGTGGCTTCTGTGACAAAGCAGTGATTTAAGGGGCTGTCTTTACAGAGGCAGAGCTGCTCACACAGGCCAAAGTGCTGGTGAGTAATATTTTACCACAAATTGTTGTAACTGGAGCTTGACAACTGCAGCAGGAAGGAGGGAGGGGGATTGCATTTGATTTATGACATGGCCTGCTGCAATTTGCCTTATGCTGGTGCAGCCGCAGATGTGCAAGCCCCGCAAGTAAAAGTCCATGCGAGTGAAAACAGGGAGGGGAAAACTGTGATTTGCTGCCAGGATTCCCAGAGATCTCCTGGATCAGTGGGAAGCACACATGCATCGTGTCTGCAGACCAGCTTCTTGGACTGATGGCATCTTGGGATGCTTGGGAGCCTTTCACTGTGCTGCCAGTGTTGCATTCCATTGGGAACCAGGGGTCCTGTCTCTTAGTGTGGATACCAGGTACAACGTGCTCCTTTGGGCAGCAATGCTTTCTCTCTCTGCCTTCAAACCAAGCCAGGAGTTAAAGGGATCTTTAATCCAACCTATGGAGCATCTTTAAGCTGCAGTCCAAAGAGAAGGGGAGGAAGGAAGGCTGCAGCTTGGGCTTGCATCACTGAAAATCCAGGTCATGTTTACTACAGGCAGCTGGAACATGATGATCTCAGATGCTAACAAGTACCATCTGAAGGGAAGCATTAAAACATCGGAGCTGTTTTGTAAGCACCTACTTCACTTTCATTCCAAAGCCAGTTTAGCTATTTTTAAAGGTTCATTTGTCCCTTTGAGTACCTGGTGTGGGCTTATCTAAAGCAAGTGAAGAAGCACAGGGGGTTGTCCTTGCTTTGGGTTTCAACTGGAAAAACGGCTTTGTGGCTTTTAAAGACCCCCAAAGCAACAAACAACCCCCCTGGGCAGCTTCCTTTCTGCTCCACATGCCCACAGGCAGAGCTTTTTGTCCTCCTGCAAGATGACCTTGTGTAATTTCCTCTATTTACATTTGGCCGGCACTGGCCTCATTGACTGCAAGAGTTTGTACAACCCCTTTTGTCCTGATGCTTGCAGTTCTGCCCGTGCTGTCCTCTTACTGCTGCAAAGTACCTACGGAATGCTGCTGAATAAAATGGGTCTTAGCCTATGTTATTCTGCCCTTAAAGCCTTTGCACCAGGGTAAAAGGAGGATGTGGGCAATTAACTTAAACCAGGTGGGGGAAAAAATGCCTCCAATCTGTGCAAGGAGACATCGGAAAGTGCTACGGTTTGATGTGCTTTTATATAAGGGAGTTCTGTTCAGCCTTTGTAATGCCTTTTGAAGGGGTTGGTTTTGAGGAAGCTGTTGCAAACAGTGTTTGTTCACTGCTGTAATCGAGCCAGAGTAAAACATGGAGGCAGATTAGCTTCCCAGGACTTTGGTATTTGCGTTAGGTCTGCGTGCGCGAGCACCTCTGCTCTAGGACTTTTGCAACCAGAATGAAAACAGATTGCACTTAACGTGTATCATGGGCATGAGGATTTCTTCAGTAAGTAGCTCATTTGCAAACAGAAGTACTGATAGCTGGGAATTAAGGGTGACCCTGGTAGGGTTTGGTGATGGTGAGAGTTAGGGGCTAAGTGGGGAAGGGCGTGTTTCATCTGGCTAAAACTGAAATAAGGCTCGAGGGAGAGAAAATTGCCTTTTAGTGCAACTATCCTGGTATTTAGTGGCTTGATTTGTGCTACATGAGCCCAGCCTGGCATGGAGAAAGTATGCTGCAATTGAGATGATAAAATAATGACACGATTGCGTGCTGCTCGAAGGCACGAGGGTAACGCTCCCAGTGCCACCACTCCAGGAGGAGCAAAGGCTCCTTCTAACCAGGGCTCCCTGAGTAAGGGCTTTACAAGAGCACCCTTGAGGTCAGCCCTGATCTTCTTTAGAAGAACGCCGGATTGCCCAATTCACAGGGCAAACAGGCTGCTGCAGGCTGAGGAAGTGGCATGTGATGGCCACGCTGCCAGGCCCCGTGCTAGGGATGGAGAGGAGGAAAGCAGGGAAGTTTCTTCATTTTCNGAACGCCGGATTGCCCAATTCACAGGGCAAACAGGCTGCTGCAGGCTGAGGAAGTGGCATGTGATGGCCACGCTGCCAGGCCCCGTGCTAGGGATGGAGAGGAGGAAAGCAGGGAAGTTTCTTCATTTTCTTTTATTAAAAAAAAAAAAAAAAAAAAAAAAAAAAAAAAAAAAAAAAAAAAAAGAACAAGTTTATTGCAAAACTCAGTGTTTTAGAACAGTTCCAGAGTCCACTAGGTTACAAACACATCAGTAAGTCCTGCTTTGAACGCATTAAAGCCTGCTTCTGGGTCTTCTGTGCCCGCACACACACATACTCACACGCTCCCCTGCTCGTGCCGCTACACAGACAGGAACAGAAACGTGAGGTCAGTGACAGACGTCTCATTTGATCTGTATTGGAAACGGTTGTAGAAAACAACGAGAACATTACAGTAGAACCTCGCCAATCTGCCGAACGGGGAGCATCCACACACACACAAAACCTGGAGGCCTTGTTCCACTTCCAAGCAGAGGTGTAATAGCAAAGTGCTGTAGTGAGGTCTCGTATCACAAAAGACTTCCATAATCTCACAATGAAGAGTCTACAGAACGTTTACCAAAATGCTTGAAGTCATCATAAATTAACAATAAATAAAAAGTCCATCCGAATGCGACGATCGGGACTTGTTCATTTGCTCACTGATTCACAAAACTCTCAGTTCTCTGTAAGGGGTCTTCCAGTCCTGGGTGCATCGCAGCGAGGTTCTGCTGGCCGTGATAAAGTGCTGAGGCAGAGGAAGGAGGCGAGACCGCAGGTCTCAGGCAGTGAGGATGGATTGCTCTAGCCACTTGGTTGCAAGAGTGCCTGTTTCTTGGGGTTTGGGACGTCTAAGACACAACAAACACATCAAGCACCTTCCCAAAAAGAGGGGGTGAGATTGCTGGGGGCTTTTTAATCTTTTTTTTTTTTTTCTCCTTTTTTAAACAGATTGCCCCCCATTTCTATGGCTGGTAAAACACAGACAGGTCAGCGTAGCAGTTAATGCAGGATGCCACTTCCACTGAAATACACAGAGATGTTGGTTTGGTTTGCCTTCCAAACCAAACCAGACTTGTTTTATTTGTCCCCCTGAGTTGCTTAAGAGGCGTTAAGATGCATATAGGTGGGGTAAGCAAGCTTGTGTCACCATGAGTAGGAATCTCTCCCATTAAGACTAAATGAAGAGCTAGGATGTTGTCTTTTACTGTTCCCCTCATGCCTTCTGTGTGCACAGACTCTGGTTCGTTTTACTGGAGCAAAAAAAAGGGATCCTGCTGACTTTGGGGAGCAGGGGGCACATGCCCCATGGCTGGCAATGTGGGGAGCACACTGCCAGGGGCTGGGTATCAAGGGGATGTTCCACATTCATTTATGATGTGGCAGAGAGTTCCTTGTGCACGTGTAAGTGAAGGTTTTGGGTACATTAAGACATACTGAGCCCAACCCTCCCTGTGGGGTGGGCTGGTGACAGCAGCAGAGCTAGGTCCAGTGACACCAGCGGAGGCCTGACGGAAAGAGATGCTGGATCTGTGGTTTATTATTGGGGTTTTTTTTCCTTTCTAAATAACAACTGGGTTACCTAAGACCTACCTATTCAAAACAGCTACACTCTATGCTGTAAGGTTCCCAACAATTTCACAAGCTAGCAATACAAGATAGGTGTTGAAGAGGGTGATGTAAAGACAGCTTTCCGCGTCTGCAAAAGATGATTTCTCCTCTCCCCTTATTTAAGCTAACCTCCTTTAGCAATCTTAGAATAAATTAATAAATACTAATTAAATTAGAAACAGTACATCAGAGCTGACTATCAACAGAAAATAAAACAGTTCTAAGGATACCAATCAGGAGAAGAAAAATTATCTTGTGATTAAGATGTGCAGTAATAACTGGCCATAAAGACATATGGAGCCTCTGATTTCCCAGCATTTGTGACGTTCAAGTGAAGAACATTAACGATGGCTGTCTACTAGGTCAGCTATCTAGCCTAGCCTCCTCCAACCTAAAACATGAGTCCTTATTCTTCTAGAAGAAGATTGACTTGGCTACTGGTGGTGTATGAAATGTTCGTCTCCAGTTCATGGCATCAGTGTCGTATTTGCTTGGAATCTGTGGTAGGGAATGGTTGAGGACAGTCAGAGGCTGAGCTGCTTCGGCTGTTCTCAGTTTCTCTGGGGTCAGTTGAACTTCTACCTATGCTTGTTATCAGGAAAGCAGGAGTGTGCATCACATCTTCATGCTAGACACAAGTTACTGAATGTGGCTATCCGTATTTTCTATGGAGCTTTCCATTGTTGGTTAAAAAAAGTTCTTCCTAATCATTAAAAAAACAACCTAGAAGTTGTCGGTAGCAACTGTTCACATTGGAAATTTCACATTCCCTTTAGAATGGAGCTTTAAAACGTGGAGCAGAGCTGACGTCTTCCCCAGTCTTGCGCCGGGTCGATTTAGATGGAGAAGGAGTGGGGTGGGGAGGGGTTTATACCACGCTGTCAGAGCCTTTTCCTGAATTTTCACCTTTTCCTGAATTTTCACCTTTTCCCGCATTTTCGCCTTTTCCCGCATTTTCGCCCTTTCCAATATCCATGTCTATAAAGTCCTCAGGTAAGTCTGGAGCAGCCCCCACCGCGCTCTCCTCCGCGCCCCGCTGTGAGCAGCGGCACAGCCCAACCTTGCACGGTCTCACCAGGGACAGGAACACGGCGCCCAGGACCATGCCAGCAGCACAGGAGTAAAAGGCTGAGCTGTAGTTCTGTGTCGTATCCACTATGACACCTATAGAGACACATTGACAGCAGTTAGCCACAGGTCACCCCCCTCTCCCATGCCCATCCATTCCTCCCGGAGGGTTTTTAATCCGGGTACCACTTTAACCCTGGTACCACTGCATAACTTCATCTGCAATCAGTGCTACTCTATGACAAACAGATGCTGCCTTAAAAGAAGTAAACCACAGTGTTCAGGGGTGCATAGTGTCATCTTCAGGCAAGTCAGAAGCCTCTGGGCATGAAATGCATCTATTTATTATGCCAGAGACTTCACCTTTCTGCAGTCTATGGCAGAAACACATGCACAGTGGGAGAGATTTGTTTCTGCCACTCGCTAGAGCCTGAAGTGATGCCAGGTTTAGTTTTCCAGCAGGATCAGGGGAGTACTGCAGTATTTTCCTTCACTCCGAGGTTCCTCAGTGGAGACCGCCTCATCTGTGGGACTCTGCAGAGCTGCATTGCAGTAGTCTTCTGGCTCTGAGAGTCTCCTAATACTAGTTGCAGGGCTTTTAGGCAAGTACTATGATTAGCACTGCCAGAACACTTTCTAGACAGATCAGCACCAACAGCATGCCAAAAACCACACCCCAAACCCAGAATTAACATGAGTTTTAGAGTTACCTGCAAGGGGTGGTCCAGCCAACCCAGCTAAGCTCTGAATGAAGACGTAGACACCAGCCGCAGAAGACATCTTCTCGATGCCAACCACGTCGTCTTCTGCCAGGAGGGGAATATGCGTGCCCGCTACCGTCCCGAGCATGAACCCGAAGAATATGCTACATGTCATCAAGCCCCAGAACTCGGAGGCAAAAGGGAAGGCAAACAACGCTACAGACAGCAGGACAACGCAGATGAGTTCGATGTAGATCTTGCGGATGGGCTTCTTGTTGAGGACCCAGCCCGCTGAGATTCTTCCAAAGACCTCTGCAATCGCCATGGCCGACAGTATGTATGCAGAGTGGTCTTTGCCGATGCCAAGGCTGAGACTCAAGGGAATGATGTAGAGGGAAGGAGCGAAGAAGCCCAGGGTAGCAAACAGGCCAAAGAATGCATAACAGATAAAGCTATAGTCTCTCATCACAGAGAAGTCCAGTAGTTTGGTTTTTGGTTCTGGAGGGGTGCTGTTATTTTCAGCAAGTATCTGCACGTGTTCCTTTGGTTCTTCACTTTTCGGCTCTGCTTTGGTTTTTCCAGGCACATTGCTGGGTGAGGTAGTTATTTCGACTCCTGAGTCTATGGACTCTATTGAGGTGCGTGTTTGCTCATTTTCAAGCATGTACTTGGTCTCCGTGGGCTCTTCTGGAGGCTGCGCTTTCACTTCTTCTTGCTCTTGGATGATGATGGGTCGCAGGAGCGACCCGCAGACAACGATGGTCAGCTGCAGCACCCCGACAGAAAGGAGGCTGTATCTCCAGCCTATCTGCTCCTTCAGAGCAGTAATTGCTGAGGGAAGAGGGCAGAGGAAAAAGAAAGTGTAAGTAGAAGAACATGGAGTTACACCAAGGAGCTGTTTGAACTGGAGCTTCATCACCAGAGAGTCCCCAGCACCTCAGCTCTCATGGAGGCTGAGCTGGGTCCCTGTGGTCCATCCTGCCCAGGGCCACCCAAGGGTCTGGCACCCACTTTCCTCCCATCAGCTGCAGCAAAGAGCCAGAAGCCACCTCTAACATCTGGCTAGCAGAAGCCACCCTCTAGGTAACCACTTGTGAGGTCCCAGTGAGTCTGGGATGCGCAAGGACGAAGGTGGTGTTATTTTTGGTGGATGGGAGCAGACTCAGCAGTAAAGTTTCCTCTCTCACTGACCCCACCCTGAAACCAGCTACTAGAGGAAGCCTCTTTGCTCTGCTCAAAGGTGCGTGTTACTGCATAATCACAAGCCTTCATCTGCAATCAGAGCAGCTTTACCATGGGATGGAACAGAAGCGTGCGCAGGAGAGGGCCACCTGAACTGCAGAGACAGGGACATGGTGCCTGGGGCACAGGTGCCCAGAAGGCTGGAGCAGCTCATGCCGAGCAGAGGCTCACTAACCTTTAGGAACAGTTATGTGTACTGTGTATGTTTTAAATAGCTGAAGTTTCTCGGTCTTATTTTTAGCCTGCTAGATCTATATAGGGAACCGGGCAGGCTGTGTATCAGCAAGGCACGGCCTGCTCTTGCACACGTCATGCTGGGGGGGATTGGGCATGGCGAGACCAGTCTCTAGGATTACTTGTAGCCCTGTTTACAGGGCATGTGAGCAACCACCTGTGGACTTCAGCAGCGCATGAGCACCAGTTGGTATCAATTGGCTTCTGTTTGCTTGGGAAAAGGATTGGAGCAGCATCGGGCTTTAGGCATGGACACGCAACCTTTGGGCACTGTACCTGGTGCGAAGGAGAAGACAGCAAAACATTCCCCTGTGGATGCCACCGCTGTGACCAGCGAGCGCCTTTTGTCAAAATACTGTGATAAAATGGTGACAGTCGGGAGGAAAGAGAGGCAGTATCCGAGGCCTGTGAATAAATGCCAAAAATTGCCGTAACAACAAGTAAGGGAGGGGGGAAACACCGATGCGAGAACACGTTAAGTCAGCTTTCCCAGTGGCGAGATTACAGTATCATTTCGGCCAACTCAGCAAGTCACCCTGGAAGAAAATCATTGGGGAAACCACAATGTTATTTTCTTTTAAACTGGATAGGGGGGAAAGAAAGAAGAAAGAAGGGAAAAGCAAAACAAGAGACCCAGCCGCCCAGCTCATGCCTTCTGTTCCCAAACAGCCAGCGGGGTCCATTTGGAGGACCTCATCCGCCTAAAGAGTAATTGATCCCCTAAGCGAGGCAAGCTGCTGGCCACGGGTGTGAGCAGGACACCCAGGATAGACTGGAGAAGGGGAAAAGTGTCAGGGAAAACACAAAATCAAAGGAGAGGTTGGAGGATTTGGCCCCATGAACAACATTCATCTCCCCAGTCAAGCGCAAGCAATCGGTCCAGCTGCAGGACTGAGTCCCAAGGTGGTCCCCAGGGTGAGACAGGGTACAAGACCAAGCCTTGAGCCCAGGGCATCACCTTAGACAGGAGAGGAAGAGCAGCTCAGGAGGGTCAGCAGTGTTTCTCAAGCACTGCCCATGTTGTGGGGAGTAAAACCCCTCCATGGCCAGAGCCACGCTTTGCAGGAAGCCGGAGGAGCGTAAAGGGTTCGGAGGTGCAGGAATAGGACAACTCACCAGAGATGACACCGATGGTGATGTACATGTCCACAACAGAGCGGGCGAAGGAGGCAATGACCATGCCGGTGCTGATCAGCACCCCCCCGGCCATCACCACCAAGCGGTGACCGAAGCGATTGCTGAGGACCGTTGACAGAGGAGCTGGATGGAAGGGGAGGAAGAGAGATGCGCTCAGCACCCATCAGCAGGCTCAGCTTCCATCTGCTCATACCCCTGCCCACATCCCCATGACATGCCACCTCCCCTGCTAGCTGGCCTCAGAGCAGAGCATCACCCTGGAGCCATCCCTTGAGCACTGCACGGCACTTCAGATGCGCTGATAAATGATCAGCAAAGGCTAGAAAGGGTGCAGGGAACAAACCTGCAGCAACAGCCACAGACAGTAGTGGATTTCAGTGAGGCTTAAGGTATTTCCAACCCTTTTCACTATGGAGTTAGGTCTTAAAGCTCTTGGTTTTACCCCTTGCTGAATGGCCACGCCAGGCTCAGCAACATGGACCATGTCCATGTACCATGCAGAAGGACATGAGCTGGGGCTCAAAGGTATGGCTGGGCTGAGGCAGACATTCCTTGTTATTCCAGGAGCACAAAGCTCTGCACTTTATGGCTGTTATTTATAACAGAGCCATTAGAGACACCAAAGTCACCGGTACCAGGTCCTTGTCTGATGAGTCAGCACTACAGCTGCCCCTTGCACCCATGCTGGATGCTTGCCACTCTTACCTGTGAAGGTCTGCACAAACACACAGATGGATATTATCCAGGATATCCTGCTGTTGGTTTCATCAAAGCTTTCCATCAGATCGTTAAAGAAGACACCGAATGATTTTATAATGCCGTACGTGAGAGCTTCCACAAAGAAGAAAGCAAAAGCAACTGTCCAACCCCATCCTCCGTCAGGCACTTTAGAGTAGACATTTGGGGCCGTGCACCCCATTTTTACAGCTTTGACAGTCATTTTTGATCTGGAAAAGAGGGGAGAAAGAGCCAGGCATCAGTTTTAAGATGGATTTTGCTGGAAGAGGCATGGCCTAGCAGCTGTGACATCCCTGAGGCCGGTCCCCGTGCTGCTGAGGGATTAAATGCAGGAGTTGGGGTGACATTTCAGCCTCTGTCACCCCATAGGGCTCTTTTTTGCCAGTGCCTTTCGAGCCCAGGACCGGAAACTCTCTGCTGAGCACCCTGGCGAGCTGTTCCCATCAGCAAATCCCAGCACCCGGGAGCTGTCGTCTGTACTTCAGTGCATGGGGGTGGATGGATGCAGTTCGTGAAAGATCCACCACAGGACCCAGCGTGGGCTGGTGGAGCTGCAGGAGCTCCTCAGGAGCACCCGTCCTCCCCACTGCACCCTGTGTCTGGCCCAGGCTGGATGGTGACACCCCCACAGCACCCGTTTGCCGTGGGGTTGGTCAATGACACAACTCACCATCATACCCTGCAGTGTCCTGCACCCACCGAGCTGCTGCTCATGGCACTGGGGTACCCTCAGTTGCTCTGGCAGCTCTGGAGCTGCCGATCCCCAGCTCCCTACAGCACTGGAACCTCTCGACAGGGGTGTGGACACCTCCTCGGCCACCAGCTCCCTTCAGCCCTTGGGGTCACTGGACCCCTAAAAGCAGGAGCAAGGGGATGCGCTAAGGGCTGGAGGTGCTCACCCGGCAGGACACGGGGGTCTCTGCAGTGCTGCTCCGCATCACTTGTGACCATGGATGAGGGCATCCTATGCCCTCATCCCATTCTGTGCTGCACCCCCGCACCTGCGGGTGGGACACAGGGACAGAGCCGGGGTCAAGCGGCCGCGCTGGCTCCCGTGGGGGGAGCATCGTGAGCTCCGTCCCCGGCCACGCGTGGACCTGCGGCTCCTGCGTTCCCCCCCGCCCCAGCAGGCCCCATGCATTTCCCTCCTCCATTTTACACTCCGGATCACGGGCACTTTGTGTCCGTGCGGCTCCCTCCGGCAGCGCTGCACCCCACGGGGCAACTTCTCAGCGCGGAACAGGCGAATGCGAGCGCGTCCCCATCGGCACCCACCCGAGAGCGGCCCCACGGGAGCGCAGGGACCCACCCGAAGGCATCCCCTAAGTGGAGCCGGGGGGAGCTCAGCACCCAGCGGGTTCAGGCTGGTGCACGGTGCCCGTGGCGGGGTTCCGGTGCGGGATGGAGCAAGGCGTGAGCTCCAGCATCCCGCCGCTGCCCCGGCTCCGGTGCTTGGGTTAAGGGG
>NDXB01005580.1:0-52017 GCA_002631895.1 Agapornis roseicollis | reverse complement strand
CCCCCCAAAACCCCAGCAATGCCCTGCTAGAACTAAGTAACTGAATAGAAGTGATTTTCTCACCATTCAGATATTCCTTTCCAGGCAGCATTGGGAAATTTTAGAAGGGCAGTAAGAGGAAAAGAATTTACTTGGGTTGTCCAAGCTGCACCTACTCAGGGAATAATGAAAGTATTCCAGGCTCCAGCCCTTTCCATCTGGTACTATTTACTGATCCCATAGCTCACTCAGTGGCTCAGCAGCGGAGGAACTGACACTGTACATAGCTGGCTAGAAACTGGTGTACAAAAAAATGCACAGGACATACTGATATAACATGTTAATTTGACAAGATGCTTTCTTCTCTGGAACTCACAACACTGCCACAGGAGCTGATCCTAAACCCACCATATTAGTGATAATATCTGCCTCATTTCAAAGCAGCAGGATGAGACATGACCTTTTTACATCCAAAATCACAGAGTTTCTCCATAAGTATTGTCACAGCACACAGCTAAAATTATGGAAGCAGGAGACCTACTGGATTCACCCCTTTAGCACCCATGGCAGGGAAAATTTTCCAAGCAATGTCCCTCAGCTAAATTATAACTCCAAATACATATTTCTATTTAACATTCCTGAAAGCTTTAGTGAGGATAAGGACAGTGCAGGAGGCAAAGATGGACATATAAGGCAACTGGATGATATATGGAAAATATGAATAAATCTAATTGCCACTGCAGCTGCAATGCACAACAATCACTTGACTTAAATCTGTACATACTTATCATTTCTATGTGACACCTTACAATAAATAAGGATAAAGTAGATACCCATTAAAGAGTAGTTTAAAATCCATGCTGAGCATACTGTAGCTAATAAAAGAAATAATGAGGGAGGGAAAAAAAATCTCTCATCAGAAGACAAAACCTCTAACAGCTGCTTCTACATATCCTGTATGTTTTCTTCCTGGATGTGAGCAAAAGGTATTTTATTTCTCATGTACAGTAGACTGGCCACTGGAAAAGGCTTTTCTCATCAGAAACCAAACATTTTAAATATGAAACTGCTTGGAAGCTGTAAACCTTATGATAGGACTTGCACCAGAATGCAAAAAGTATCTAGATACATAGTCAAAGATGGGACAGCTCACATGTTTTCAGGTTGACTATCAAAACACTTCTTTCTTTCTATTACTAAGATTTGAAGTCATTGTTCCTGTAAAATCCAAAGAAGGCCAGATGCTTGTGGGAGTGAAACAGAAGTTAGCTGTGTTGGTATCAAATTAGCCATCTATTTTTGAGATTCAGGACAATTCAAGGGCACACATTGATTCTGATTATCTGACTGCTGCAATGGGCTGTTCTGTCTCCACTTGCTCTCCTGAATAAAAGTCTTGAAAAACACAACCAGATGCAAAGACACCACACTGGTACAAAAACACCTCGCTGAGGTGAGAGTTTGGTATCTGCACGCATTCATTCTAACTGAGATTGAAAGTCAATGACATTTTCATTATAAATCCCTAAAATTGAATAGAGACAGCAAGGAGGACAGAATTTGGAAACCCTAGTAACATCAAATATTAGTAGGCTTATGTGTATTTATGTAAACTTAGACACCCTAAAGAATAGGGGGAAAAAATGAAAAGGTTTCTTTTATTCTTTACATTTTCACCTGGCTTTGACTGATGGATTGATTTAATTAATGAGTTTACATATAACATCTTCTAAAACTTTTGAATGATTTACATACACAATTGAAAGAAATGTCCTGTCAAAAATGAGGAAAAACCCCATAGTTACAGTCTTTCTGATTACTTCTTACATACCTACCCTGCCTCAGCTCACAGCATCTGCAAACTGTGCAACCTGCAAACAGTCTAGCAACGTATGAACCCCAGACACACACAGAGCAACAGGTCCCAGTCCTTTCCCAGCTGACGGACACAATGCCAGCACTAGCACACAGGCTTCCCACAAACACGTGGCTCCAGCAGAGTGTTACTAAAAGGTCTAACAACAAAATAAGTGTTGCCCTCAGGAAATTGATCCATGGCCTGGATTATCTAATACATGATCTCCACTGTGAGGACGATGAGCTGGTATTTTGCTGTGCCAGCAGTTGCTGATCTGTTCACCCAACATTATTCTGACAGCAAGCTACAGGTGCTAAAACCCTCTGTTGAACAGCACCAATCATCCACCTTGAGCAGATACCTGTCACCTACAGCCTTTAAAGTTTTATTTCAAGGAATTCCCATTCTGCTCCCTGCCTGCAGCACAGCAAAGAGTCTGGTGCCTTTAAACAAGTTTTCCTGCCTCTGAACAACTACACATTTTCTCTTCCTGCCTTTAAACTATAAGTTTTCTTAACCACACTGTGCCTAAAAGCTTTTCTCTAGGCTCAGGAGCAGTGTAAAGCAGGAAGGAAACTTGGATCATCCCTCTGAGGGCGGGCAGGTCAACCTCATGTCTCAGAAGAGAAGCTTTGTGGACCATCACATGAGGAGTTGGTTCACCTGCTCGCAGGGACTGCTCTGTCCCCTGCATGCTCATGCCAACCCCAGCAGGAGCACTGGCACACAAGCTCTTGGGTGCTGGCCGAAGGCAGGTTAGGAAGGGAGCACCTTTCACCAGGAAAGGTGACCCTTTTAAGGTCACCCTCTCCCTTTCGATCCCCACCCCTCGTACACAGCTCTTCCCCAATGGAGCAGAGGGTCTCAAAAGGACCAGAGGGTCTCAAAGGGACCAGAGAAGGGCCCAGCTGTGACAAGCTGTTCCAGCCTGAGGGCACTCCAGGAGGCAAAGTGGAAGCCCTGGCCCACCACAGAACGAGTGGGAGCCCTCAGAGAGATGGAGGAACTTCCCACAGAAGGGATGGGATCTAATTTATGGGATCGGAATAGGGATGAGAGCTAATTTACGGGATCGGTGTAGGGATGGAAGCTAATTTACGGGATCGGTGTAGGGATGGGAGCTTATTTACAGGATCGAAGTAGGGATGGCAGCTAATTTACAGGATCGGGGTAGGGAGAGGAGCTGGTCTACGGGATCGGAGTGCCAGGGTCGTGGGAAATCCAGTTCATGTCTGACGATGGAACTGGGGGGAAAACGCGAGTGGGAGGGTGGAGGAAGTTTCAGAAGAGCGCCAAAGCAAGCACCAGGGGGACGGGCACGGCTGGACAGGCCTGGGACAGGCCCGGGACCGGGGGGACACCGGTCGGGGACCGACCCGAGGCCACCACCCACCTGATACTCCTTCACCTCGGCGCCGTGGCGGTCCTGCAAGGCGAGCAGCTCCTGCTCCAGCCGCTCCCGCAGCCCGCACAGCTCCCGGCCCTGGCGATGCAGGTCCTCCAGGTGCTGCCGGCACTGCCGGCTCTCCTCCCGCAGCAGCTCCAGGCTCTCCCGGCTCCGCTGCGCCTCCTGCTCCTGCAGCACCTGGAGCTGCTCCTGGTAGCGCAGCAGGGTCTCCCGGCAGCTCTGGCTGAGCAGCATCTCGTAGGTCTCCTCCAGCTCCTCGAGGCTCAGCCCGGACAAGGGCGGCGGCAGCGCGGCCAGGTCCATCCGCAGCTCCCGTATCTCCACCGCCTCCTGCCGCTGCCGCTCCGCCAGGTGCCCGTGCTCGGCCTGCAGCTGCAGCAGCAGCTCCTCCAGGGCTATGCACTCTCCCCGTAGCCGCTCCAGCAGCCGCTGCTGCCCGACCAGCTCGGGCTCCAGGCGCCGCCGCATCGCCAGCACCTCTGAGCCCAGCAGCTGCAGCTGCTCCAGCTCCCGCCGCAGCCCGTCCCGCTCCAGCTCCACTTCCAGCTTTGCCCTGCTCAGCTCCTCCAGCTGCATCCGCAGCCAGGCCAGCTCCTGCTCGGGCACCTGCAGCCCGACCAGCTCCTGCTCCCGCAGCTCCGCCAGCTCCCGCGCCAGAAAGCGGTTCTCCTCCTCCAACTCCCGCACGCGGGACACGAAGACCCGCAGCCGGGAGTTGAGCTCCTGCAGCTCCCTCTTCTCGTCCCATCCCACTTCCCACCGCCGCCACATCTTGCCGGGACGCGGGGCCGGACCTAAGGTACCCACTCAGCTACTACCACCACACAACTCCCGCTCCGCTCTGCGCCACTCCCGGCGCAGCACGGCCCGGGACCTACAGGCCCCGCCCCCGGCGCACAGGGCCCCGCCCCAGTGTCCGAGGTGCTGCCCTGCGGCGCCCCCTGGCGGGCTCCTGAGTCTCCCTCTGAGGGGGCAGCTGGGCCCTGTCAGAGAGCGGGGCCTGCCCGGCGCCCCAGCCCCGCTCTGCTGAAGCCCCTGTCCCGCTGCCGGCCCCTGGCCGAGCCCATGCCGCCCTCCACCACAGCACCCGCAGCTCCAGCCCCCGTGAGGTACTTTGTGATTGATCCATGTGCTGCTGTCACTGTGCTCCACGGCACATAAAGCGTCAAACGCCTCTGTTCAGCTGAAGGAGGACTGAAGTGCCTCCAGACTGTGCCATGGATCCGTGAAGACTTTGCACACCGAAAAGTATTCCCACTTCCCGGGTTATCCCACAGCAGCGCATCCCTGTGCTCAGTTATCCTCTGTCTTGTATTGGATCCAGAGAAGTCATAGAATCATAGAGTAGTTAGGGTTGGAAAGGACCTTCAGATCATCCAGTTCTAACCCCGCTGCCATGGGCAGGGACACCCCACATTAAACCATGTCACCCAGGGCTTTGTCCAACCTGGCCTTGAGCACTGCCAGGGATGGAGCACTCACAACCTCCCTGGGCAACCCATTCCAGTGCCTCACCACCCTAACAGGAAAGAATTTCTTCCTTATATCCAATCTAAACCTCTCCTGTTTAAGTTTGAACCCATTACCCCTTGTCCTGTCACTACAGTCCCTAATGAAGAGTCCCTCCGCAGCATCTCTATAGGCCCCCTTCAGATACTGGAAGGCTGCTATGAGGTCTCCATGAAGCCTTCTCTTCCCCAGGCTGAACAGCCCCAACTCTCTCAGCCTGTCTTTGTATGGGAGATGCTCCAGTCCCCTGATCATCTACTTCTCCATCCAGGTTGTATACGCTGCTGTCTGCCAAACTGCCTGTAGTTAGTTCCTGGGACTGGACCTGCAGTTGGGCAAGGAATCTGTGGTCTAGGACAGGGAATACCTGAAATGGGCAAAGTTTGGGTGAGCCATTTCTGAAACAGACCTGGAAGCTTTGTTAACTGAGTTCCAAGACTCACAAGGCCTTTAAGAATCCTCTGACCAGCGTAGTTATGTGGAGAGCTGAAACGCACTCATTCAAGTCCTTCCCTCTGCAGACTTTAATGAATTAATGTGTACTTGCAGAAAAAAGGAAAGAAACCCCATGCACTCCACCAGCAATGGGCAAATGGAAAATACCCCAAGGATTTTGCTGTCACAGTGGTTTCTGTTTCTTAGTGGGAAGAAGTGTGGTGGAGCCACAACTTTGTGCTGTCACTGACACTGAAGATGGCTGCAGGAAAGCCTCACATAGAAGAAAATGAAGCAGCAGACATCCAGCAGAACCAACACAAGCAATGCCATGGAGCATCCCTCTTCCCAAGGTAAATCTCTGGTGCCAGGGGCCACATCCTGCTCCTAGGAAGCCACCGGTAACATACAAGCAATAGTAGCAAAAATCTGGGGATGGAGAGGGCAGGGGGGATTTATACACTTCAATGCCACAGTGACAGAGGCAAACTGGGTCTCTTCACCTCCAGTGAAGGTCTTGTGCTTTCAAGAAGCTCATTGTCAGCATTCTACAAACTACGAAGTGTCACCCTGGTAACTCTTAATTCTGCCTCAGCACAGATTGTTCTGCATGCTCTCTCATCTGCAGAGTTTAAAGGATGAAGCTGTCACTGGGGAAATGTTCTGATTCCAACATTCTTGAGATAGATTGACACAAAGAAAACACGGTTCATTAAAATGGTGCAAGACATTCTGATTCCTATTTGTATAGGAGGCTCAAGACATGTTTGTTTACAGGCAGTTCCTGCAATTAGATCAATGTAGGAATATCCCCCCCCCCCGTGGTGGGCAGGGAAGGAATGTGAAGTGCAGTATTTCCCACTTTCACCTTTTGGCTTTCATTCCTACCCTCGTGTATAATAGGGAAAATAAAGCAAACACCAGCCATCTACTATTTTTATGACTGTCAGATAGTAAGGGGAAAGCTGCACTTCAGCTCTCTGCATCCCCTTCACTGGGCTTTACAACCCCTCAAAATCGGTTTGAAATGTCACCAGCGGAAGGAATGGTTTGACATAGGCTGGAACTGGGGATCCTTTCCCTGCTTCCAGACCAGGAGATACCCCTTTAGATAAATCTTTGCAGATATACAATGTGAAAGAAAGAGTCTATCTGCAGAGGCATTTCTGATGGCCATACACACCACAGCCCCTGAGAGTAAGCACTGTCCTTCTGTGACCTTTGGATAAGAGAAACAGGAGCAGTAACCTGGTTTTCTCCTCAAACGCCTGTTGAAACCAGGCGCCTTACTTGACTTGGCACAGAAGTGGCTGGTTTAGAAACTCCCTCAGAAACATTTGTTTCAAAGGAAGCAGAATTCTGATAAAGGAGGTTTTGTTGCCTCTATCAAGGCGGATTTCCTTAGTTTCTGTGAGCAGTTTCATCGCTTCCATCTGCAGGGGTTTTGAAGAGCACTTGCAGAAGTCGTGTCCACCTCTAGATGGTGTGTTTGACTCAGAAGAACTTCATGTCTGGGCCTTTACATAACTTCTGCTCTCTTGTCTGAGGTTACAAACAGGCTCCAATCAATCCACTCCGATTTTAATAGCTCCTTGTTTTCTTAACGTGGGAATCTGCCCGCAGTGTAATGAGAAAATGATAAAAATATGTTATTTAGATGCTTCAAAAAGGTGTATTATATGACACCTTTGGTTTGGCATGTGAGCTATCTACTATGTAACATATCTACCATGTAACTGATAGCATTGCATGTCTTCTGGTTTCACTCTTGTGTTAAATAAATTAAAACAATCTACTTTCTATCACATAAAGTGCCTTTGCTCTGTACTTCAGTGTAATGACAGAGCGGGTACAAAGTTGTTAACACCCTAAGGCTGAAATGGTGATGGTGATGCAATAACTAACTCCATCCACAGTATTTATACTTCTTTTCCCTGGACAGCATAGAATAGAGCTATGAAGAGCTGGTGGAAATAAAATAAAGCATTTTAGCAAGTGTGTAACATTCCTGCAAACTCCTGGAGTTCTTTGAGAGCTGCTGGCTGCTTGTGCAGATGATTCCTGACTGGTTTGAGATGGTTTCTCTGGGGCATGCTGCCCAAAAAGCCAAAGAACTCTTTCCAAATCTTAATGAAGATTTAAAACCTTTCTGGGAGGCAGACTGAATGATCCTGACACGCTTTTCATGGACATCACAGCTGCTTTAGATACATAGTAGGATGGTTCAGGACAAATAATAAAGATGATGACTATCGGATCTATGTCATGGAGAATAATCACAACTCCCTGAAGCCTGAGCTTGCATCTTAGCAAGCACAGCTCCCACCATGATGGTAGGAGGTAGAGATTTGCTTTACTATGGGATGTGCAATAACTGGGCAGTTACACATTATGTGTGTATAGAGCTGTACTACAGACCTTGAAGAATTGCTCATGGAAATTGTCTTGGAAGGATCAAAACCTGATCTATCATTGGACTTGTGATTTTATTTGTTACCTGGTTTTAGATAGTCTGGAGGAAAAGTGTACAAAAGTGTCTGAGAAGAACAAACATCCCCACTTATGGTACTCTGGTTTAATTCTCTAATACCCTTCAGTACTGAGGAGTGTAAGTAAGCAATACACCCCGGTTAACCAGATAGCCAAAATTCAGTTTGTGGCCTACTTGAAATAGAGAGTGGTTTCCTTCTGAATGTCAGCATTTCCCTAACTGAGGAACAACACAAGAGAATTTAAACACCCCAGTTTTGGTCACTTTAGAAAAACAAGCTAAAATGTTCTTCATACCACAGGTAAGGAGATTGCTCATGTCAACTTCAATAGGTCCAGGATTTTCCTTGTGATTTCTAACCTGAAATTGCTGCTTCTTGAAGTGTAAGAAAAGGCCCTGTGTGGAATCAACTTTTCTACTGCATTACCAGTAATACCCATCGCTTTTGTTTTACATCTCAGCAATAGAACTTCCTTGTAAATAAGGGTTATTTCTACTAAAAGGCTATTAAGAAGTTAGCTTTGATGCTGAGGCTACAGTCTCAGTTCCCAAGTGTAAAAGAACACTTTAGGCTATAAATAGTTTTGTTAGGTCTGCCTAAATACCTTGTTTTCTCCAGGTGCAGCCTCGGGAGGAGAGAGGCCACAACCTGGGCTGCTTCACTGCAGCGTGCGGCATTTCATGCTCCTCTGGCAGGTCCCTGACAAAAGGCCAGCAGGCAGGAGTGAGGCTTTCATGTGGTTATCACAGGGTGTTGCTACAGGGTTTTGTTTGCTACTAGCAGATTTCTCCTCCTGATTGCTGAGGGGCCCATAAATGCCATCAGAAGTACCTCTCCCACAGAGCCCCTCTCTGGGTTTGCTTGATGTGACCGGGGATGAGCAGCCACATGGTTGGTTATTGCTGAGTCCTGATTTAATGCAACGTTCTCCTTCACTGGTTACAGATGTGGGAGGTGGGTGTTGAGATTCATTTTTACATCATTTGGGCTTTGTCTATCCTTCAATTTGTATCCCCCAGTGTTAATGTGGATGTCAGACACCCCTGACACAACACAGGAGCCAGCAGTCAAAGACAGCACTTGGAGCCTTCTCAAGGGACTCCTCTGTCCCTCTCCTGCTTTGTCTTGGCCTCCTACTCTTCAACTTCTCACCTTTTGCTGCCCTCCCACTTACTTCCAGCCTCCCTCAGTTTTGGGCCTCCCATTCACCCTCTTAAGGACCCCAACCCCTCCTGACATTTAACTCTCTTGCAGCCCCCACTGCCTGCAGACCTCAGGCTATATTTTGGCCTCCTACCCCTTTTTGGTCTCCTGGCCTCTGACCCCACTGTCCAGCCTCACACCTATCACAAGCCTCCAACCCCTTTTCTGCCTCCCAGACCTTCCTAAACTCCCACCTCCCTTTTCAGCTTGCCACCCCTCTCCCAGCCTCCCACCCCTTTTCAACCTCTCACCCCTTTTTAAACCTCCCATCTTTTTTGGCCTCCCTCCCCTTCTGAACCTGCAATCCTGTTTCCAGTCTGGCACCTCTATTTTCAGCCCTTTTTACAGTCTTTCACCCCCTTTTAACCTTCTCTACCTTTTTGGCCTCTAAACTCCCCCTTGTCTCTGCTCTGTGTTTAGGGTGCCAGGAAGGGCAGCACCACAGCTGGGCTATTTTAGATTCTGGAAAACACACCTGAGAGGCTGTTGATCACATTTTTTAACAGCAGGTTGTTTGTGAGGAAGCTGCTGAGAGCTTTTGCACTTGGAATTTAATCAGGCCCAAAATATTCAGAGAAGCCTCAGCAACAGCACTGCTCTTCTTGTCTGTCAGCCGGGTGTCTGTGCAGGCGAACGTGGGGAGAAGTGGTAGATCTGCTCACACAGATACATCACCTCTGGCATAAGCCTCATCCCCTTGCTTTCCCCTGGCCCCTGCTATGGCTTAGCATCAACTGTAATGGTTATTTCAGGTTAAAAGCCATCATGCTCTTGGGAGAGGGTGCTGCATCCCATGGTTGTGGGTCCTACCTCATCTGGATCAGTGGCACAGGGCAAGGAGAGCCCCATAAAGGGCAGCTTGCAGAGGCCTGGCTGGTGTCTCGTCTCCTCTTAGCCATGGTAGCTTGATTAAGCCTTCAAACTGGATGTTTTCAGCCCACATGTTGATGCAACATCTTCTTCCCCAAATTCTCCGCACCCATTCAGCCCTTTGGCTCATTCTGGCTAGGGATACATTGGCTCTTTTCACACACAGAAGACATGTTTTAAGTTTCTCTGTGCACAAAGAAATGCATTTCCCAAACCATGTGATTATTGTTAGCTTTCTATAAAGCAGAGGTGGGAGAGACCATGTCACATCTACTCCAGTTTTATCTCAGACTCATGTAAAGTTCAAGCAATTATATTTGCAGGACAAACCTTAACATTTGTCCTCCCATGCCCTTACCTATTTTGACAGTCAGCTAAGGGAGATGAGTTTAATTTGTTATTCCAGCAACGCTGCCCGTTAACCTTGGATCCTCATTTAGGATAATGTTTAATCAGAAGCTTAAAAAGCCTTGAAAGGAGTCATTTTTATAAAGGATAATCTGAGTCATTTGTTCCCTTCAAGGCCTTGGGAGTTAACAACAGGGACATCTGCGAGACAGTTATTGTGACAATCAATCCCAAAGACAAATAACTTGACAATTCATAATAGACCCCCACCATCAAATTGTACTGTGCTATTGTTATTGATCTCAGAGCTTCTTATGTGTGTTGTACTCATTTCTAACATTCTAGCTGGCCTTTTCAGTTATTTACCTGCTCATCAGATTTAGCTCTGGCTTGGTAATGGAAAGCTTGTGATGCAGGCGGGATCTATCATTTAAATTATTAACCCAATTCACTGGGTGTAACAAATCTGCATTAGGAACTAACATTTATCCACATCAGAAAGATAAATTCTTGTAGTTCAGAGGTCTTGATACCTGCAGTTGTTTTGTCTTTTCAGGCTTCAGAGTCCCAGTCCAAGTTGTAGTTCTTGTCCTGAAATCATTTTCTCCCACATTAAGTCTGTCACAGAGAGAAAAGTCACCAGGCCCTTACCTCGCCTTTGACAGCGCCTCTGAAGCAACACTGGAGCACAGGTATATTAAGAACCAAAACTTAACCACCCAGTTTCTACTGTGAGTTCTTTTATAACACCAGAGCTCTCAACATACCTGAGAAAAAGAGCCTCAGCTTCGCAGGGGAAGGCTGCAGCCTTGTGGTCAAAGGGTGCAGAACTGGAAACCCAGACACAGCCCTGCTCCCAGTGGACATGCTGGCTCTGGGCATACTGCTGGAAAGGGCAGAGGCATGACGATGGTGTGGTTTCTGGGTGCAGAGGCAGTTGCTCCTAGAGCCTGAGGGCATCAGCATCCTGAGTTACACAGCAGAGGCAGCTTGCGCAGGGCATTTGGTTCTTGCATTCCCTGTGTTAGGGCTCCTGTCAGGTTTTCCTTGCTAAACAGTTTCAAAAGGAGACAGGTGTGGGGCAAAAGGCCTCCAAGAAACGTGTGAGGTGCTGCCAGAGGCCTTGCAGGTGACTGCTGCTCTTGCTGAGTGAGAGCAGAGGTGGTGTGGGGAAGGGTGTTGTGTGGTGCTCCCCCAATGAGCTGAGGTCATGGGGGTTGCTGGTGGCTTGGTGTTGGAGCAGAGCTGAGCCCTGTGCAGCACAAGGGAAGTTTTAAAGCAGAGCTCCATGCACAGCTTCTCAGCCTCACCCTGACTTTCTTCTTATGGATTAGGAGGCTTCATGCAAACCATCACTTCTCAGAGGAGTCAGATCAGTTTCTTACTCAGAAGGATTCAGTGATTTGGGGTTTGACCAGAGAGAGACACTTACACAAACACATCCCTCAGAACAAAGGTCTTTTTCCCAGCCAGGCTCCCTCCCTGGTTTCCATCTCCCACCAGACAAGCGTTGTGCTCCTGCTCCCTTGGCATTTCGGAGGGGTGGGCTGATCCCCGCTGCTGTTAGCAGAGAGGGCTTCTGCTTCAGTCCCCATGGAAACAATTTGGAGAGTTTTTGAGCTTGTGTAGCATCGCTGCACTGTGTTTCGCCTTCCTTTTTGCTTCCATCAGGAGAGCTGCAAAGCTTTAATGCATTAATGTTTGAAAAGCACTTTGAGGTCCTTGAAGAAGGTGCTACAGAGGAGCAAAGTGTTATTAACTCAGATTAACTGTTTCTGTTTTGCTCTGGAGTCACAGCTGTGAGTGTTTGCTGTGCATGGTGGAAGACAGAATAAGGGAGCAAGGTCTTCTTGTAATGATGGCCTCCTGGAGAGCTCTTTTGCCAGCACATCCCTGCTGCAGAGTCACCTCGACACTGATGGGAACTCTGAGCAAAACTTGTGTGACTGCAGCCAGGCAGGGAATACGCTCTGGAAAGCTCAATAGCTTGGTTTACACAGGCAGAATGGAGGGAATTCCTAAGAAGCCATGGCATCACACCATTCCTGTGCTTTGGATTGCATCTAGACAGCAGGGCAGACCGGTGAGAGCTCACAGCTCTTTGCACAGCAGGGGGAACTGGGGATCCACTGCTGCCTCGGAGGTGAGAGTCACACCCCAAAGGCTCTGTTAGAGGATGCTATTCACTACTATTAAAATATCCAGCCACTTCAGGGGTGTATATCCACTTAAGCCAGCTGCGATTAGGATGCCAGTTTCTGCTCCTGACTTCAGTGGTGTGAATGAAGAGCTCTCTGGGATAGCTTGGAGCAGATCGCACCCTGGTGCTGTGGCAGGGTAATACCACATACTTGACTGTAATTCAGGAATGCAGCATGCTACAGCCTCAGGGATTTTGCATTTCTATTCCCTACCAAGTGTCTCAGCACCTTTCAGATATCTGCAGCTCTCCAGCCCCACCTCATCTGCAGCTGAGCCCATCTGATGTTGGGAGTCGCTGCACAACTCTGGGTACTTCTGCAGCTATGGATTGGGCCCTATTTTCCCCATCCCTCTGTGCTGTACCGGCACCCCATAGTGTGGGTCCCCTGCAGAATCCTCTCCAGCTTCTAGATGCATTGGCCTCTCCAGCACTGGAAGTCTGCAGCTGCTGCTGAGGTTTCCTGAGGAGCCTGACAGTGGGTATTTTGCCTGGGCTGGCTTTTTCCTCCCCTCCTTCAATTCCAGGGGGTGGTGGTGTTTATTTTTAATTATGTTTTTCTTTTTAATTAATCATGGGGCTTTTTCAGGAAGCTACAAACAATAAACACAAGCTAAATCTGCTCTGTGGTGGGTATGATGAGCCCACATTGCCCCATCTCTGCTCTTACTTCCAGCAACGATTACAGAAGCCTGTTTTAAACTGCTTGTTTTAACATTTAAAACAAATCTGTTCCCATATGTGCTGTCTCCAGTGCGGTGGGATCAGCTGAAAACCAATCATACCAAAAAATGAAGGGGTGGATTTCCATCACAGTCAGGTCCTCACCTGCAAAGCTGCCCAAACCCCGGTAAGGGAGAGGCAGCAGGACACAAGCAGGGTGAGTGCAGCCAGGAGGGGCCCTTTCTGCCACAGCAGCCTCAGGTCAGCTTGAGCAACCCATGAGCACACCCTCACTTCATCCTCCTCTTCCCATCCCCTTCCAGTCTCTGCCTTTGCTGCTCCTGGCCCTCTCCTCTCCAACAGAGCTGTACCTCTGCCTGTCCTGTCTCAGGCTCTCCTTCCCCCTTTTGTACATCCTCTCACTGCCATAGCTGTGATTCATAAATGCCTCAGAGATACCGGTCTGAATGGAAAAAACCTAACCAAACATCAGGTTGTGCTGCTCTGTACATTTTCTATAGTGACTCACAAGCCTGACCAGATAACTTCCCTTCCCTCTCACTTAGTCACTCTCTCCCTCCCAGATAGGCTTGTCTGACTCCACGCTTGCCTTATAATGACTCTGTTTTCCTTGCTGTTCCCTTTCCAGCCTGCGCTGTGCACCGCAGCTTCAGGATGCAAAGTTCTCCCTCGTTGACCCATCACACACAATGAAGAGCAAAGGAAAAACACTGACTGCAGCAACTTTGCCTATGGAGAAACCATAAAGCATAACTGCACTCTCCCTCCCCCNTTTTCAGGCTGGTTTGGGGGGCAGTTTTTGGCTGGCCCCAAACTCAGGGTTGAGGGTGATGGGGCAGGGAGCACACGGCGCAGCGTTGGGTTCCTGGTGTTCTCCACCTCCCCCCCCCCCCCCCCCCCCCCCCCGCTTGGGCTAAGCACAAATTACTTTGTCATTGTGGCGAAACAAATAAGGCTTCATTATCATTACCATCCTGATGGGAGTAAACAAGTTTATTTACACTTGAGCACTGCTGAAGAATCAAGTCATAGAGAAAAGTTCAGGGTAGGTGGTCTGTCTTTGTCATTAGGGACAGCTTTTACAGAATCACTGCCTGCTCAGCCAGACAGGCTGCTATTCAGGCAGGCCCGGGTTAATGAAAGTACGGTGTGTGCTTGTTAAAAGAAGGACTGCAACACTTGTAATCATGGGTGGTCACATTTTTATTTAATGATACCTATCTTCCCTTTCGCCAGCATCTGCTCGTAACCCTTTGCCTCCCACTCGCCAGTCCTTAGGCAATGACTGTGACTCCTCAGATCAGACCTGGTACCAGGTCCAACACCAGCTAAACCCACTTAAAAAGGCACTTTTATTATTAAATCATCTTTTCATTAACAACCCCGAGATTCTGACACAGCAAAAAGCCCTCAAAGGGCCCCATATGTGAAATCACTGCAGCTGAATTAATAATAAAAGAACAACTGCAAACAAACTTGTGGGAGGAAAGGGCTGCAAAGCAGATCTGCTGCCTTTCTCTCAAGGTCTTCGTGTACCCTCAGTGATAAATCTGTTGGGACAAGGCTACTTCAAAGCCAGAGGCTGAACTCTGCTCTCACTTGTGTGAGTCTCACAACTCGTGTCAATGGAGTTACACACAGGCAGGAGGCTCAGACCTGCTGTTTCCTCTCACAAATGCAGTGAAAGCCAAAGGCAGCCATGGTGGGGAATAGCATCTCTTTATTGTGACATGACCTTGCTCAAGTGCTGGTACAATCACGTTACGCTAAGAAACCTACCAACATCTCCCACCTTTCCTGCTGTTTCTGATGACTGATCAGTCTGAACTGCTCACACCTGGGTTGTGGGGGAGTTCAAGCTCAGGTATATGTGTTTGCATCTCCTGGGTGTATAAAAGAGCTGCACGGGAGGGTGTGCACACACAAAGGGAGAATTCACCATCACTCACCTAACATTTTCCCCTGTCTGTTGCAGGCTGTTTCTGCCCTCTGTGGTCATGCATGGAACGTTTCCCTGTGTCTACCAGCACATCCCTCCACAGAGTCATTTCTGAAATTTGCAATGGCTTTTGGCAGCGGAGCAGAGGTGTGAAGACACTGAATGTCTCCAAGCTTTAGAAACCCCACAGCTGTGCAAGAAGCTGCTGCTTCAGTAAGTGTGAGTTATCACCTGTCACTTCAGTATCTGATTCATATACATTTTCCAGTGGCACTTAGGAATGTAAAAACCCAAATTACAAGCAGTTTTGGGGAATGAGGAAGATTCCATCCTCAATAGACTTTGCATCTGCTGGCTGCCCTCATCCATTTAGGACAGGGAAAGCAAAATGCTTGAGGCAAAGCTTTGTGCAATGACATTACTTAGCTGCAGCACATCTCTTTGATTTCCTTACCAGGTCAGGGAACACCTCACCATGGCTCCTGCTCTGCTGTCACCTCATGCATCCCTCACCCAGGACAGGCCAAAACTGTTTGTCCCCACATCCCTGTCTAAGGCCTGGAGCAGAAAGAGCTGCCACTGATACAGAGAGAGGAAAAGAAGCAACGTGAACGTGTCACTGCCTGTCCTGGTGCTCCCAGAGCTCTCTGGCCCTATTTTAACCTCTGTTTCAAGGTATGTTTATTATTCTGGAGGAAACAGCCCATTGGCTCTGTGAGTTATGATAAGAGGGTGAATGATGGACTTCCAAACACAGCACACCCTGAGCCCCTGCATATTTCAGGTTCAGCAAGAAAACTTGGGTAGCTAAAGGTCTAACTCAGTGCTGCTGTCACAAGTCTTTGGGAATTCACTTCAGAAAAGCTCCCATAGCTCCGTTGTGCCAAAGCCAAGCCAAGAGACCACCATGGACTGCAGGGGAGCTTGGCAATAGCTGCTCTCCTTGAGGAGTGACCAACAACCCCCTTCCCTTATGCTGCACAAAGCAACAGATGGAGATGGCTTTTACATTTCTCTTCAAGGCTAAATGCACTCTGGAAAGCACAGGAACACTGGTGGTGATAGCATCACCAAGGGGTGTGCTGGGGCCAAGGGGTGTGAAACCTGCCCAGGGTGCCTGGGCTGCAGTAACTGCTCTCCCCACACCTCATCCCCAATTTGCATGTACAAACCCAGGGTGTGCAGGCATGCATGGCAGTCAGGGGGAAAGGCTGCATGAATAAGGTAAAGCACCAGGGGAGGAAGGTGAATGAGAGCACTGCTGAGGCTGCAGGTGACAAAGGGCAGACTGTGGCCTCTGCAATAGAGGATACAGAAATACTTGTTAAATAAATGGGCTGAAACACTATGCAGAACTGATATCCCTTGCTTGAAAAACATGAACCTCTCCAAGCACTTTACACATATTACCAAGCAGCCCATGGAGCCCTGCTGCTGTCAGCTGCGGGAGGCAAACCAAGCTGCAGAGGGTAGGATCCCATTTCCAGATGGTGTCCCTGAATTTGGGAGCCCAGTATGAGCCCCCTTTAACTAAAGGGTTTGAAAGGAGATGAGCATCAGAGGGGGTTTAATGCAGTGATAGGCACTGTCTCACTTTGTACACAGCAAGGATTAATTCAGGTGGAGAAGACTCAATGTGAATACATGAACCTCTCCTCTTATTTACTGCTCTTTGCTCAGAGGCAGAAGCAAACCCAAGCAGGAACAGCCAAGGCGTCCCCTGAGCTCTGCAGTCATTAAAGGCATCTCTGGGTGCTTTCCTCCACCTTTCCCTCTTTCTTTTCTGTCCTTTTCCCCATCATTTGCTGAAGGCAAAGAGCAGTCACTGACCATGTGAGGGTTAATGAGTGAGAGCTCTCACCTTGCTACAGCCTCTGAGTCCTGATGTTGTCACTAAGATGCCGCTGAGCTTACAATGCATAAACTATTCCAGAACTCTTGCACACTGCGGGACTGAGGACTCACAGGCTGTGATTACAGTCTCCAGCACCCTCCCACCCCTTGCAATGCCTTCACATGAGAGCAGCACCAAACTCACCTGTCCTGAGCTCCTGTTGGCTTGCAGGCCCTTGCCCACAGCCAGGCAGGGCTCATTCCCTGGCAGGCAGCCGGGGCCGTGTGGGATGACCGCTCCCAACGGAGCCTCCTGCAGCACTGGGATTACACAGGGTGGGAAGCTGGGTTGTGCCAGCTGCAGTGAGGAAACAGCCCCAAAGCAGGGACAGAGGGGTCACGTTTGCAAGCAGGTGCTCACAGCCAGGTTAATTTGATGCCACTCTATAGCCAGCTTGATGAGGGACTTCAGTGCAAGGATGGGAGGACTTGGAGTAGGAAAAGCATGAAAACAGCTTCCCTGGGATTGCATCTGCCTGGGTGAGCCCCCAGTGATGCTCTTGAGGCTCTCTGGGGCTCCCCCAGCATCAACAACTTGGTCCTACCCTGGTTCCCAGGGTGGGAGCAGCTCTTGGTTGCTGTTCCATAAATCAGGTGCAGCTAAAAAGGGTTGTTTCAGAGGGTGTGAGAGAGTGATTAAGCTGATATAAAAGCCCCAATTAGCAAAAGGGCTTTCATAGGGTGCTTTGGGTTATGTTATGTTGCTACTCCTTGAGATGAAGTTCATCTCCATGTACACAGGAGCATTCCCTGTGCCCCAGGTAGGGATTTGGGTGGCTTTAGGAACAGAGCAGCATCCCACTGAGCTCCATCAGGGCCAGGCTGTTTGGGTTGCAGCATATCTGCCCAATGGCCAGGAACAGGCTCCCACCGGGCCTCATGCAGGGTCTTCTCCAGCCTCTTGTTGTGAAGCTGGTTGCGAGCTGATGTCATGGGAGGCTCTGCACAGACTGGCACAGGCAGGCTCCAGCACAGAGGTGCCTCTGAGGTGCTTTATGGAGAGCCCTACCACAGCATCCTCCCCTCCCTGCCCCCCCGGTCCAGCAGGGAGATGAAAAGCAGAGCTTCCTTCCTCCTCCTGCTCTTCAGGTGATGGCACCGCTCATCACAGAGCCGGCTGGAGGCAGAAAAAGGATCAGGCTGGGCAGCATCCAATTACCTGGAGGAAGGGAGAGCCCTCAGCTCACACACAGGGCCACATTGGGAACGCAGCCTCAGCACTTACCCAACAGATCCACTGTGCCAAATGGGGCAAATGTGGAGGCCGGAGGTGTCAAGGATACCCACAGCTAAATGCACCTGTATTGCATGGGGTAAGTGCATTCCTGTTGAGTAAGCCCCTCAGTTCCTTCTCTCTTTATCTATAGATAAACTGGATAATTCACTTAGCCTGTATTTTATCCTGTACTGATGCTTATCTTGCCCCATGTAGTATGGGAGGGTACCTCTTACCATAATGAGTTTGATAGTTAATACTGGGTCCTCTGGTTTGTGGCAGAAGGTGCATTCAGTGCAGTCTTGCAGCTATGCCTGTTCACAAATGTGTGTGTTCATCCCTTCTCCCTGCCCATCCTACCAGAGCCCCATACCTGCAATGAGCTTGTTTTGCACCCGAGCCTTCAGCCCATCTCTCCCTTCTGCCCCAGCCATCTGCTATCCTGCCTCTTGGCTGCTTTACAATGCTGCAGAAAGGGCCCACACAGCCCCTTTAGCACCAGTCTGCTCAAGCATCCTTTGCATCCCAGAGGAGCAGGGATAATTTGGAGCCTCCTCAGTGGGAGCAAGGGCTTTTTGTGGCCTCTGCTGGGTCATCAGTGTGGCCGGCTGCAACCCCTGATAGCTCCTGACCCTGCCTGAGCTTCCACCCCTCGTCTGTCTGTGCTCTGCCTGGTTTCGGGCTGACATCAAATACCCAAAGCACAACCCTCATTTACTGCTCCATCATCATTGTAGCTGTTACTTTATTAGCCCTTAACAGTTGGTCCTCTGCTGCCTCATGCCGGGGTGACTAATGCTGAATGTGATGAAGTGCACCTGATGTTGCTGTGAATAGCTGATGTCATAGGACTGTCTGCTAAGTTTACATGTCATGTGGGCAAATTAAGAGACCCCCCAGTAAATCCAGTGTGTGTCCTATAATCCCACTTCAAGGGCATCTCTTATATCGACATCACTAAGTTGAGCAACTGTGCTCCCCTGGGAGCATAGCACAGGAAATACCCAAGTCAGAGGGATTCCCCTCTCACCATGGGACAGCAGCTCAGACCACTTGTGTTGTGCTGGAGATGTGTGCTTAGCTCTCACAGGGAACTTTCCACTCACCAGCAACTGGAATAACACAATTGCTCCTCAGCCGTTTCTCATGCTTTAAACCACTCTTTCCTTTCTTGGAGTCATTAAATAGAAACTGAGTTTTGGGACTTGGAGCAACGTGCATTCCCTGTTGTGAATGCCAAAAACAACCTCCCCTGAGAGGAGGCAGCTCCTGCCTCATGGCTGCTCTTGGACTGTCCTTGGCACTGCAGGAGGCAGGTTTGCATTGGAAGATGTGGCAGCTCAGAGGCAGATCAGTTCCCAGCCCATGGCTCTGGTTCTTGCAGCATCGCTGGGCTGGGACCCCAGCAGCATTTGGGACACCCAGGAACCTGCCTGCCTATGGGATGCTCCAGGAAAATGGCACCAACAGGACCAGCATTTCCCAGCAGTTGCTCATCCCCACTGCAGACCCCTGTGCCTACAAGTGCTCTGGGAGGTTTTCCCAGCAGGAACCCTGCTATAGGGCTGCTGGAGAGGATGACCCCGAGCACCACTGCGAAGCCCAGGGTCTTGTCTGAGCACCCTGTTCCTCAGCTGTGCTTTTTTGTGGAGAGAGCATCCAGTCCAGCATGTTCTGGAGTGATGGGCAGCATCCCTCCCGTGCCAGAGGTTGGATATGCTCCCCTCAAAAAGGGTCTCATTCTGCAACCATATTCCCATTGGGATCAACGTATTGTGGCTCCTCAAATGAACTGTTTCAATTATTATTTTGACCTTTTCCAAACAAAAAAGGAAATAGAGGGGTATGAAAAAGGCAGGAACGGGGAGTGTGTTTGTGTTCAGAATCCCCAAATCACCCAACTGAGGGACCAAAGCACCTGAAGCAGGGTTCAAACCTGTTTGTTTTGCTCTGTGTCCCTCACAGGGCTTCCCAAATGGCTCCAAGCTGCTGCCAGTGCTCACAGGCAACTGGACCCTGTGTGAGCCCAGGGCCACACACGGAGCCTCTGCCCATGTCACACTGGCTCCAGAGGGATGAGTCCAGCCCTGGTGTCCCAGCTGAGGTCCCACAGGAGCAGTTGAGGTCCCAGGCTGCAAAGCACCGCTGGGGTCCCCTGCTCATCCTCCCTGTGCTCTGCACAATCACCCCTCACTTCCATTTGCCCTTGGGGGCCTCTTCTTGTAATCCCAACCCACTGTGATTTCCCCCTGTAATCACAAATCAGTGCAGCGCACACTCCCTTTGTGGGGATTTATTGGAAGGGTTCATTAAGTTATTGCACCCACATCAGCTGGAACACAGTGACAAATTAATTCAGTCCGTTTGCATTTTGGCTGACCTAATATTCATTACATCCCAGTCAAGTGGGTGTGTTTTCTATTTGTCTCAGGGTAAGATATGTGGTCCAAAGTGCTATGCTTAGAAATAGAGGTGATATTTACAGACACTCCATGCAAATACTGCAATTACCTGATTAATTATAGCCTTCACAATTGGTTCTGCAGATTGCACTCTTATCCCTCCTTTCTCCCCCTCTGCTTTCCCCATTGCTATATTTGTATACAGTAGATGGGAATAGTCTTTAGTTCTATCTAAACAAAGCAAACCTGCCTGGTTTAAAAGCCTAAACACTGCATGGTCACTCAGAGACCCCCTCCTCGCCGCTGTGCTTGCCTGCAGTAGTTTGTTATGGCTGGGATGCATGGAGCATTACCAGCACTGCATTTTAATAACAATCTCAGTCCTGGAGATTGGAAATCGGAGTCTAAATGTAGCCCTGGAGAAGGATGAAAAGGGAAGTCAAGAAGGACTTGGAAATAATGGTGAACGTGCAGGAGTGCTCTAACTGCGGTTCCCCTTAGCCATAGAAAATAAGCAAGCTGCAGAGCTTGCTCTGGGGACTGACAGACAGCTGTAGGGGCAATGCTACGTGTTTGCAGTGCTGTTCATCCTGGGACAAAAAGCACCTTAAAACCTGTGCAACTCAGCAGAATGCAGCCACTGAAGCCAGCAGTCCCTGAGGTGAGGTACAGCCACCAGTGGCACCAGCTCAGCACACCTTACCAGCTAGTTCCTCTGCCCAGCTCTTATTTTCCAGTGACTGAAGTTGAACTAGAGGGGAGGATTGAGGCACAAGTGTTTGGCTTTGTTCTTGTCTGACACCATACATGGTCCTTCTAACATCAGTGAAGTCGTTTGATTCACACCAGTTTAGGAAGGCCTGTAGGTGGGTTTTGTTGCAGCTGAGATATGGCTGAGGTGTGGAGGATGCCATAAACCCACCATTGTTCTTCATGGGACAATGGGGCAGCCTGGGGCAGAGGTACTGCCCTTGTGGCAGCATCCGTGTGCCCCCAGTGGAGGAAACCCAGTCAGAGCAGCGGAAGGAGGTCTGCTCTGAGCATACAGCCATTGGTGTGGGGTTTGGCACATCACCACTCCAGCAAACGCCATGTAGACCCAGAGCTGTGGCTGCGTGCAGCACCTGGTTCTTCCCAGTGCAAAGTACAGCACCAGGGCAGGGCAGAGGAGAACCATGCCCCTGGTTTTGCCGTGTTTCAAACACTGCACGTGGTAGAGCTGTGGCACCTCCATCTGCTTAATGAGAAGGCTTTGGGTGATGGGAACTGAAGCTGTAGGACTGGAAACTGCTCCCAGCTTGATGGCAATGGTGCATGAATTTGGTTTGCTTGGATCTCAATGTGAATAAGGAATCAGCAAAAAGGAGCACGTGAGCTTGAGCTGGCCCCATCACCCAGCTCCTCCTTTTTGTCTTGTATAGGATTGTTCCATCCTCCCTCTGCCATTTCACCCTGCCTTGCCCAGCTGGGCACTGCCTCAGCAGCCTCTGCTCGCTCTCACCTGCTTGCAGGTACAACTCTTTCCTGCTACCTCTTCCCATAATCCCTGCCAAGTGTCAGGCTTCATGCCCCCTGCCAGGAGGTTTCCTAGGAGCTTCCCTTTCTGCTTAAGTACCTTGTAGTCAGGAACCCTACAGCAATGCAGTTTCATTATCTGCCTGCCAAATCCATCAATGAGCGGGATCTCCAAGGTGAAATAAAAACATGCATTACAAATGAAATGCTCTATTGCTCTTCTTTGCCTCCTGCCATAACTGGAGATCTCCGTGTTCAGCTGCAAGACAGCTCTTCCCTTGCTAATTAACATTTCAAAGTCTCCCTCTCACCCTGCCACTGTGACAGCCATAGCCCGGGTTGTTCCTTGGAATAATTCATCACTTGGGAAGCATCAGAGGGCTCACTGTGAACCCACAGACCTGTCCTAAACCTAACTCTGCCCCCCAGTGTAACAGCCTCCAGTGGGAAGACTGGCTCAGGGCTGTGACCAGATTTAATTCTTAGAAAACACCTTTGCAAACCATGTGGGTCTGATTTTGCAGGCAGGGTTTGGGTTTTCACATCAGTCAATGCTCTGAGCAGAGAAAGTGCTCTGCTGTGTGTGTCACCCGGGAAAAATCACTGAATGTACTCGTATTTCTAGTTTCCTGTTGAAATCCCACCCTTTCTTTGTATCTGGAGAGAGCTGTTGGGCCTAAGACCTCACAGCTTTTCTCTTGTCCTGCAAAACTCATCCTGCCCCTCTGCTCTCGTGAGACCTCACCTGGAGTATTGTGTGCAGTTCTGGTGTCCTCAACATAAAAAGGACATGGAGCTGTTGGAACAAGTCCAGAGGAGGCCACGAGGATGATCAGGGGACTGGAGCATCTCCCATACAAAGACAGGCTGAGAGAGTTGGGGCTGTTCAGCCTGGGAAAGAGAAGGCTGCATGGAGACCTCCTAGCAGCCTTCCAGTATCTGAAGGGGGCCTATAGAGATGCTGCGGAGGGACTCTTCATTAGGGACTGTAGTGACAGGACAAGGGGTAACGGGTTCAAACTTAAACAGGGGAGGTTTAGATTGGATATAAGGAAGAAATCCTTTCCTGTTAGGATGATGAGGCACTGGGATAGGTTGTCCAGGGAGGTTGTGAGTGCTCCATCCCTGGCAGTGTTCAAGGCCAGGTTGGACGAAGCCCTGGGTGGCATGGTTTAATGTGGGGTGTCCCTGCTTATGGGAGGGGGTTGGAATTTGGTGATCTGAAGGTCCTTTCCAACCCTAAATATTCTACGATCCTATGAAAACCCACCTACATCTCCAGCTTCCCAAACAGGAGCCGAGTTCCCTGGGGACAAAGGGACTTGGAGAGTTCCCATTTGCACAGGCTTGTGCTGGAGCTGTCATCTCACACTGTGTTGCAAAAGTGACCTCATGTTCCCCTTGGCACCAACATCAGGGGTGCACTCACCCTGTCCCCATCCTGCATCCAACCTGCAAAACCAGGGAAATCCCATCTGCTTCAATGCAGCCTCCACGTCCTCGGGGTCTTGAACTTTATGACCCAGCTGCTCCTGTTCTCTCTGTTCATGGACCCCTGCGATAGACTCTGGAGGCTGTGACACACAGTGTGTCACCTGAGCCAGCTGCATCTGTAAAGATCTTGCTCATGATGTAAGATGTGAAGGGCCAAGCCTTGGTCATTACGTGTCCCTCTGGGAATGTGGGCCCTGGAGAAAGGATCACGGTTTTGGGAGCAGATGGTGGCCAAACGGTAAATTACATCATCTCCTGTAAATGGAGCCTGTTCGTAGCCCAATTACTGTCCCAGCAGCCCCATGCAGTTGATTGCAGGATTATATAAAGGGCTTTTCATTAGTCAGAGAGCCACAAAGGGAGCTCTTTCCAAGTCCTCCTTAGGATTACTTAACCATCACTCTGGACAAGGCCAGCAGAGCATTATTTGGATGTGTCAGCACAATTCCCAACATCCTCTCCTCAAGCATGGCCACTCCATTCGAGCATCTTCCCCCAGAGGAGTCCAGGGAGGTGGGTGGTGTGATTCCTGAATGAGGCAGGGCTGCCACCACCATACCTCAGCCAAGGTAAGACATCTCTGGGTTGGAGCACCCAGCTCCCACCACCCTGAAACACTGATGTGAGCTGTGCAAGGTCAGTGGAAACTCATTCTGCACCCAAGAAACATCCCACAGTGAGCTGGTGGAACACCTGTACTGTCACAGCTAAACTGAAGCTGAAACACATAGCAGATATCCTTCTCTTCCTCCTGCAAACGAGGGATGGGCAGGCTTTTCCAGCGTCCCATAGTGAGCTGGTATATGTGATAAAGACACAGAGCACTTGTGACAGTGGCACTGTCATCATGATGTTGCCTCCACACTGGAGGATATGGGCAAGGAAGCAGGTCTTAATCACACCCTTATCACTGCCTGGTGATGTGACCTTAGAGAAGTTGCCTAATATAGCTTGCTCACATTTCCCTTCCTCCATGGCACAGATAATAATGGCTTATGGGTGCCACAGAACTTCATTCATTCACATTTGTTTCTGGTACCTCAGATTATCAGAGAGCAGCCAGGAGGAAGACCGGCAGAGAACAAGCTTCCATTCACTTGACAGTTAGAAACAGGAACCTATTTTAGATTGAAAATGGGGAAAAACCATAACCTTGAGAGGGGTTGTTCCTTGGCTTTTACTGCTGCTCCTTTTAAACACACCCCCCACCCTCCACCTCTGGATGCAATGTTGACCATTTCAGAGCACACCAAATCAGTGGCTTCCCTCCCCTGGCAGGAATGACAATGCAAACCAAAATAGATAATGCATTTAAAAACTCTACACTGGATCGTCATGGCAATAAATAATTGTAGCATGTTGCCATAGTAACTCGAGCTGTAATAAAGAGAGGCCTGTGTGCAGCTTGGCTAAATTTAGTTGTTTCAAACTATTAAAGAATATGTTCAAATACTCTGGTAACTCTCTTTAGCGTTTTCTGAGGCTGGGGAAAGGAGTTAATCTTCATTCATGCTTTTGTGTTGTCTCCGTGAGCCAAACACACTTCAGCACGAAGACAATCAGTGCCATCCACTTTACAGGGTGTTGAGAAGGGGGGATTGCTGAGGATTTTTCCCTCTCCCACCTCCTCTTCCAGCCTTTTTGCCTGGGAGTGGAACATCTGCCCACAGGAGATCTCCATTCTGACAGGAACCCACCCCGAGCCCAGGATCTGGCCCCCAGCACACTCTGATGAGCGCTGGGGAGGTGAGACTGTGGGAAAGGGCTTGTTCAAGCAGGAGGGGTATGGAGGGAGGGATGTGGGGGGGCTGAGCTAGCCCTTAGCAAGCACAATTAGCATGAAGCTACAGTGCAAAACATATGGGGTATCTCCAGTCCCAAACTGTGCTGTTACCTGTCTGCTTTAAAACAAAGCCACATCTAATGAGACTTAAACACTGCTTAGACATCCAAAATCCCTCCCTCCACTCACTGCCTGTTTATATGGGCAGCTACATCCCTCCGTCTGCCAAACAGGCTTTGTTTTTCTGGAAAGAAGCCTCAAGTCCCACAGTTCCTGATTTTCCTCAGATTTTGACATAAGATGGACTCTTTCAGCTGCATCTCATGGGAAGGAGCAATGGAACCACACTGCAGGGGTATTAATTGTATTAATTTTCTTGGCAGTGCTATGGTCTGAACAATCCCAAGTTACTCGTCAGCTCATGCACCACATGCCCCAAGCCAAGCACCAGCCTGCTGCTTCTGATCCTCCTCAGTGGAAAGGAGCTCCATCGTCTGGCCCTAAGGACAGGGCTTCCAGCTGCATGATCCCAAAAAGCACTTCGTGTTTGCCTGATGCTGAAGCCCTGCTTCTCGTTCTGAGCTTATCTGGCTCTGCAACAGTGAAACTTCCGGAATTGGGGATTTTCCTGTGAACACTCGATAACCGGCTCTGTGGTTTTCCGGAAGGAAATCAGCACAAACACAAGGGCCTGAGAGCAGTGGGTTTGAGGGATGGTGCCTCCTCCCCACCTTCCCCCTATGGAGTTTCCTGCAGGGTCACACTGCTGGAGTTATCTGGATTTCTTCTTTTCTTCTTTACCCCAAAGGAAAGGAGGTTTCTGTCTGCGCTAATGTAGATCATGAATTCCAGCCTCATGCCTGAGCTGTCTGCAGAGTAGCAAAGGAATCTGTGTCATGGCCCAGGCTCCATCCCATGGGTGGGTTGGCAGCAGCCAATCTCCTTCATCACCTGCTGCGTTGCCTTGACACCTTTCTGTCCACCACAGGAAGAGGAGGATCACCCCTTGTTGCCTTGCCTGATCTTTCTAAGGCAGACAGGCTAAAGGACACACTTTGAATAACCTCAAGTTGCAGGATAATTTACTGAACGTTTTCTCATAGCTATTTATTTCGCTATCAGCCTGTGACACCGTCTTAATAGCACAATGAATTATAGCTGCTGGAGGACGGGGTAACATGTTAATAGCCCTCTTCCACAAGCAGAGCTATGGTTCTAAAAGGCACCTCTTAGCTAGTATAATGTTCTGTGCCTGGAAAGAAACAAAAGCAAGTAGTTTTACTGTTTTCTGATTGAAAAGACACAGCAGCCTATGGCTCACCATCAACACAGCAATAAAAACAGAGCATACAGCTCTGCAGGCAGAAATACCTGAACAGCAAATAACCATATGATTCAAAGAAAGAGAAACTATGCAAAACCAGGGAAAAGCATTTGGAGTGCTCTTTAACACATCGGTGCGTGGATTCATGGAAGTTTTGCTCTCTGCGTGCCCTACGTATCTATTGGAGTCAAGGAGAGGGCAGGAAGCGCGGCCACAAGCTCAACACAGGGAGAAGAACCAGATGAATACGGTGCTTGAACACAGCCTCATAGCTGTGCTCAACCTTTATCCTGGACTTTTAGTAGGACCCTGGGAAAATCACCTGCAAATGCTCTGCTGCTGCCGTTTCCTAACTGCAGAATAAGACTGATGCATTTACCTCTCACCCTTTGCTCTCACTGGGAAGCTCTTTGCAGCATGGGTCCATGTTTTGCTGGTGTATTTCCACAGCACCCAGCACATCGCAGCTCAGACTTCAGCTGAGCCTTGGGCACACTGGTGAGTTACAATGAGTAACTCTCTGGTCCTGCTTTCCTTTAGCTAGGCAGCAGCATTGCTCTCTCTACCAAGTTCCTGCTTACCTACAGCTTTGAAGAGCCACATGTTCTGGTGTCACCAGCGGGGGTGTTTTTAAGTGCTTGTTTGAAGGTTCCTTCTAACAAATACCCAAACCCACTGTTGCACTGGACACTCCTGGGTTTGAGCCTTTGCTCCTTGGCTGATGTTGCCCATTCCAGCACTGGGTTGTGTGCCCTGTGTGCACCCACAGCACTGGGTTTGCTCCCTGGCAATGGAAGCTGTACCCCTCCCAGCCTGAGCTTATGTTGTCATTTCCCCCTGTTTGACTTTCCATGCTCATGTGAGTATTGATGTCCCAGTTGGTGGCATCCCACTGTCCCCATGGTGCTGCAGGAGATACCTGGAACTGGACCATAAACCCAGTAAGTGAGGGAGCAGGAAGGGATGCAGTGCCTCTTCCTTGGGATGATTTCAAGTTTTACAGGCAAACCAGGATGTGGCACAAGGATGTAAAGGCTTTGCCCTGGATAGGGCAGGAAAACCTGTTATTGTGTGAGTTGTTGGGGATGATACAACAAAACCCAGCTGCAATGTGGGCAAGACAAAGGCTTGCAGCTCCCTCTCACTCAGCCTCCACGCAGCAGAGTTCCTGACACCCTCATTTACATTTAGCACTATGAAGAAGAGACCATAACCCTGTCTCATTCATGCTCTGTTGTGAACTGGTATTTTGGATACCGGCTCTAAATTAGGGTTTAAAAATAGACCAGTGGTCCTTTTTTTTTTTTCTTTCTTGTTATAAACAGAAATTATTATCTCATGGAAACATTTAACCTCACATGGAACCTCATCTAATTTTTGCTGTGTTTATTATAGCCTGTGAAATATGAATGAGCATCACTGATATAACTCTATATGATTATTGAACTGCGATGGGCCAGCTGGAAAGGACTCAGCTGTTTGGATAAAGAACCGAAAGTTCCGATATCAAACTGATCTTTATTTGAATGATCCCAGCCTCTGAGGCAGATAATATTGGCTCAGAAACCTCTGGGAATTGTCGTTTCTCATTGAATTTCATTGATTCTGACCCTGGTCATGGCTGCAATCAGGAAACTCAGGAGTCATGGGAAAAATGTGGATTGAAAAGTTACTAATTTACATGCAAAGAAAAAAGTTAATTAAAGCCCATTAGTTTTACACTTTAATTTGTGGGTTTTCAGCATTAAAAATGCAGAATGACAGTATTTGCATTTCCCATTTTAATGCAAGCCTGAATAATATATTATACAATAAATTTAAAAAACTATAGTATATTTAATATTTTATATATATATAACATATAAAATACAATAAAACTGTGATGGGGAAATTTTGACTGATTCTACCCAAGACATAATTTTGGTTTCATTTACATTTGAGGCACTCGTTCTTCCATTACAAATTTAAAAGCAAAATAACAGTTTCAGCAAACCTTACCAATCCTGCAAACAGCTCCTGAAAACCGCTGTGATTTATTTAGGTTGGGGAATTCAAGGATTATCCTTTTGGCTCTGAGTCTGTATGGCTCCTGGGACACTGGCATCACGTTTCAGAGCTGGGTTTCCCAGACATTATTCTAATAATCCAAATGATGGCTGTGCATGCCATGGAAGGGCTGCGTGCATGTATCCGAAGGGAAGCTTTTCAGCCCCCTCACTTACAACTCAGTTGATACAATTAGAAGTAAAGGATGCTAATAAAACCACACAGACTTACTCTGCCACATCTGCCTTTCTGTTTTGACATGGAACAGGCGCATGCTTTGCTATGGGATCAACTTCTCCAGGGGTAGGGCAGACCCCTGCTGCCACAAGAGCCACGACTGCTGTGTCACAACTGGTGCTTTGGCTGCTCCTTGTAGCACATATTCAGAAGTACTCAGATTTCTTTTATCATGGCCCTGGTTATGGTTACCCACGGGATGGATACAGAGGGACAGATTTGTTCTCCTCAGAAACCGTGCACTGCCACTGCATTGACTGGCATTAAATACCTTTGAAAGCAACAAACTGGGGCATCTTGTACATGAAAAGAGTTAAAGATCATCAGAGACAATCAGTTTTACAGGTTGTGTTCCTGTTAGGAAAATACCTGCATTTCTTAATCACTCACCCTCTAGCTCTGCTCTCAGTGGTTTTACACAAACACAACTCCAATGGGTGCAGCAGTTACACCTGTTTTACTCTTGTAGTACTGAGGTGGGAATCGGATCTATTGCACAGCAAAGTCTGATGGCCATTTTCACATGAATTCCTGTTACACTCAATGGAAAAAATAGTTTGTAAAGTGTCTGGGTACGGAACCATTTTTCACAAAGCCCCTGCAGAAAGCTATTGGAAAATGCAATATGCTCAATTCCTCTTCCTGGTGATTCCCTTAAGAATCCTAAATTGGAAAACCTCATTCTTTTTCTTGAGGAAGCAAATTTAACATCAAAATACCATGTTAGTCTGAAAACTAACTAAAGAGAATAATCTGTACAGTTCTCTGCTCCATTGACCGGTGCATCATTACTGAAGTGGTTTACATCAAATTTGTGCTTAAAACAGTTTAATTTAAACCAGAAAAGGTTCAAATAGTTGCTGAGGAACCAGTTACAGTGAATGGCTCTTCATGTAGTGGACAGACAAATACTTCTACTGAAAATGGTAAAACTGTTCCAAAGAACAAGTCAAATATTGCAAAAAGAAGACCACTTCTACTGTTCTCGTTCCATTAGAGTTTTTACACTTTTACAGATGACACTTCTGGAATAGAAATAATGGAACTTCATTTCAGCAGTGCAGTGCAAAAAGGTTTCATTTCGTTTGTGGGTAAGGTTTTAAATATGGAAATAATAAAATTCTGGGTTTTTTTTCTTTTTTTTCAAACAAGAAAATAAAACAGGGGAACAATCAGAAGTGCTTCTAAGAGGTGCGGATGATGAAACCAGAGATAATTCTGTGGGACATCCTTATTATTAGTTCTGTTATTTAATAATTGTAGTACTTTTCAGGAGTCCAGTGTTTAACTTTGGGGTGGTATTTTCTCTCCTAAGTTAGACAGATTAATTTGTATTCTGCAATAAAATGGTATCTACTATCTTGGGGGTTTTTATTGTCTATTCAAAACCACCCAGAAATGAGAAATTGTTCAGTGCTTTGTGTTCATTTATTTAACAAAGCATATAATTTTAAATCTAGGCAGGGGCTGAGTTCTCTTCGCAGGTTCCCAAATATCCAGTACTCATGATTTCTTCAAAGTAATAACAAAATTGCCATTAAGCCATTTAGAAGCCAGCGTATCCCTATGAGTGAAATGATTTCACATGCCCATGGGGTGTCATGGAGAGAGGAAGAGTTTGTTGAAGTTTCCCCACCCATGGTTTCTTGGGGAAGTCTCCAGCATCTTTTTCCTCCTGGAATCTTGAACTTTCATTGCAGTGCTCCCATATTGCCATCATGCCATATTTACATCAGGGCATTGAAAAAAACTTGCTAAGGAGCAGGGCTGATGAGCAACAACTGGAGATGTTGCTTATCTATGGTCTGTAAGGGAAAACCAGCAAGGCTTACAAGAAGAGGGAGAAATTAGGTGAGAATTAGGAGGTTGGAAAGAGTCACAAAGACCACTCTGGAAGGGACAAACTGGGTTTTAAAAAGCCAGGATGAGGGATCCCCATGGGGAAGGATGATGCTGAACAAAGATGTGTCCCACACATTCTGGTACTTATGAGGGAGCAACTGCTCTGCTCAGGGATATGTTGGGAGTTCCCACCTCCTGGACCGTCACCTATGCATAGTCCTGTGCAGGTCAACAGGAGCATCAACTCCAGTGAGTGGGAAAGAGCATCACAGGTTTCACCTAAGGGTAAAACAGAAGAGTGTTAATGATGAGAAGTGTGTCTTTGACTTTTAGTGTCCTTAGAGCTAAATAAATGAATAAAGTAAAAGAGGAGGTTTAAGAGCAATTAAATGATGCCAGGCCCTTCTGACTTAACTGGGGAGAGGGTGAGCACATTTTGAAAAGGGAACAAAGATTGAAAGAATCAAATTTAAAGCACCCACATGGCGCACAACAGCTCTGTGCTGTGTTAATTATATACATTTAATTTTATGAGCATCCCAGGCTGCAGGGCTGAGGGATGTATTGAGGGGCAGAGTTGAGGGAGCCTGATAGAGGGCATAGAACTAGTGCTCGGGAAAAGCTCTTTCCATCCCAGCTAACTTCCATTCACACCAGAAGGCAGCTTGAGCAGTTTTAACATGCACTGTGCTTCTCTGGCTCCTGGAAGGTTTCCAGTATTCAACTTGATGTCAAAAAGCGTGAGTGCTTCGTCATGGAAATAATGTAGGAAGTGATCCAGCCAGAGTAAAACTGCACAAAGAAAGAGAATGGGGTTTACATTTCCACTGGATCTTTTTTTTTTTAACCCCATCAGCCTAATGCAGAAAACACTGAAGAAACGACCAAACCTTGCATCATCCCGAGAGATGGCTCCAGATGAAAGCAAAGAGCTGCGCTGCAACAAAGTGAGTAACTCCTGGCTGATGGTATCGACATGAAAGAGGTGAGAAGGAGTGCAGGGAGGGAGCTGCTACTCTGCAGCAAGAGGAGAATGGTGTGCTGCTGATCCACAGATTTAACTTGGGAGGATCCTTGGCAGTGGGTGTCAGATGCAGAGGGAAGCTGCTCTCCAGTAGTGTCAGTACAATGATGCATAAGACAAGGCTGATTGCCCAGTATTTAAGCATTTCAGTGATGGTCTTTTAATTAAGCAGGAGAAGGTGGCTGGAGCCCAGCGTAGAGGCTGGGCTGCCCCAGGCTTTGAGTCCTGGGCTCTTCCCTTGATTTGCCAAGCACTGAGGCATTTGCTGACTCGGGGTTAGGAAAGGGGGAGGCACCCAAAGAGCCTCATTGACTCATGATATTTTCCAGCCTGGCTTGTTTGTTTTCATTGTGCATACAAGTCCTGTTTACCTGGATCAAAGATGGTAAAATCAACAACAACACCATGCAGACAGGGACTTGCAAAATTCCTACCCAAGGCATGACTGTGCCCGACCTGTAGCTCCTGCTTTTTTCCCCCATCCTCTTTCTTTCTGCCATTGCACATCATTCCTGCCTTACCCAGCCTGTACGGTGCAGTCTGCCAAGAAGCACTCCCAGCCTCCAATTGCTCTTCTCAAGAGTGGCAAAATGAAATCCAAGTTTCCCCAGGAGGACCAGCAGCAGGAGACGGGAGCAAGGAGGTGCAAGGGCATCATCACAAGCTCCTCCTGCCCTGCTCGTGGTGTGGCTGCTGGACACAGCAGCTACACCCTGATTTTCAGCCTTACACTAACACCTCCTTGTCACGGTTTATGGGAAGATGTGGGCACTTGAGTGTATTCTCCACTAATGGGCTTTCCCAACAGAGAATACAGATGTGCAGCCTGCATTCCCTCTGTTAGGGTCTGCTCAGCATTTGGGGATTAGGGAGGAGCAGATAAACAGCTAGGATGGTCCTGACATTCTCCAAGCTTACAGCAGACCCTGAATGAGCTTTTGCACAGCCCCAGAGCACAAGCCCTGTGTTCCATCAGGAACAGCACCACTGAGATTAAGATCTTCCTTTGCTCCAGCCTCTGGAAAGTTTCTGAACATGCACTGCTCCGAGGAGCTGCTGCAGACACCCAGAGCGTGCTGTAACAACAGAATTAAACCTGCAGGGTTATGCAAAGTCCATCTGCAGTTTATGGGCATGAAGCAACGGTCCAGCCTCAAGCAGCTCTTGCACAGGGGCTGTAATAGTTGCAAGACCAAGGACCCAAACTTGAGAAGCAGAAGTGGGCCTCAAGCAGCACTGTCAGCCCTTAGAAACGAGACAAAAGGCATTGGAAATGCTGTTTTCATTTTGATTTGCTCTGATTTTAATTGTTTAATTAAAAAAGCCAACCGATGCTTCAGTTTAGGTTTCTCCTGCCCAGCTGATGCCTGCGGCAGCTTCTTGCTCCAGTGACAAAGGCAATTTTATATGGGAAAGGCACAGAATGAAGCTTAGACTATGTCAACAGGATGCCCACCTGTGGTCTTGTCTCAAAACTTTATAGCTCCACATCATGTAAAGAAGCCGCTCTTCCTGAGCGAGCCCCATTAACATCATTCATTTCCTCCTCCCCATCCCAGTGGAAGGTTTCACCAGATGATAATTCCAGGTATCAAAGCAACACAACGAAGCAGAGCACAGCCCGCTGGCATCAGCACAGGTAGCCAGTGTACCTGAAGAAATCCGCTCCGTGATGCGTGGGTACCGCGCAGTAAATGGGTGTAAAACAAGCAGCGTCTGCTTACAGCGGAGCAGAGCCTGCCTGCAGGCGCTGCAGCTGGGCTGGGTTTTCTTCCTTTCCCTCTCTTTGCTCTGGATGAATGAGGGTTTTTCAATGAGGATCCAGGTTTCCCTAGGCAAAGTCCACCCCACCTCTTGCCGTGAACCCCCAGACGCTCCATATGTCATGAGCAAAATATGCGGCGCCCTAAAAGCCGGAGTGGAGCCTCACTCGGGTAGGACGGGACCTGGAGGGACACCCATGGGTGCTGGGCATTCCCTAGGGCAAGGGCAAGGAGCTGGGAAAAACATCCACCATCAACCCCCCCGGCATCCCACGGGAGCGGGGCAGCACTGGGTGCCTCTTGACACCCCGCTGAGCCATCCTCGACCCAGAGAGGACGGGTTGGTGGCCTCAGCTTTCAGTGCCCCCAAAACTGAGCCGGGCTCTCGTAGCGCTGAGGTTACACGCTCAGACACACACATACACACACAAGCAAAATGATTTCCATGCCTCCACGGCTCCCATCGGATGTGGGTGGTCCTGGCGAGAGGAATGCGAGCGCTCGGATTCACGTATCATCTCGCCGGAGACCTCCAGGGATTTTTCTGTAGGTGATTGACCCCGGGAGCCCCCGAGCTCCGGCGCGGTTTCCACGCACCTTTGGTCACAACCATAGGGAAGAAATCGATTTCTCCCAAAGGAAACATCCCCAAAATGACAAAGGGTTTCTTTTGCCTCCCCCACAGCAGCAGGAAAGGCGGAAAGAATAAAGTGCCACTGAACCCCTCGGTGCCTCACCACGACACAGATTTACATCTCTGAGTCAGATCTTTGCAGCTCCCTGCATATGGTCCGCATGATATGCAGTTCCTGGCTAGTGACTCACTAACACCAATATAAAGAACACCATGTTTTAGATGGAGAGAGCAAACAGCCCGAATTCTGCCATCTCCGGCTCCCAGGGACACATCCTGACCTGGCTGAACCAGGAACAGCTCCACCAGAGTCCTGACATAGATTTTTAAACTCCTTAAAATCCCCTTTCTGTCGGATTTTTGGCTCTGCTCAAAAATAACGTCTAAGATCACTAAAATGGGAAGAGATGGGAAGAATGGGTTCGTCTCCTTCTTCCCAGGTTGTTTACTTGGTTCATCCGATACCTCTCTGCGGACGGGGTGTTTGGTTTCAGTGTTTCCACTGTGCGGTCACTTCGGGAGTTTCCTTTTGTTCTTCATGGGGGCATCTTTCTTGTCACAATGATGGAAAGAGAGCAAGAGGTAAAAACCTTTTCAAACGGGACGGTTGGAGCCACAACAGCTGCAGGTGGACTCAGTTCACACAAACCGAATCCAATCAGCTACTCATTAACAAAAGGAGGATTTATGGTGGAATTGATTACAGTTCCAAAGGACATGATGCTGGATGAGCCCACGGTCAGATCTGTGGTGGCAAGTTTGGATTTTGGGGTTTTTTAGGTAGTTTTAACATTTTTAAATCACTTTAAATCCATCAAGCAGCACTTCTGCTGCCACTATAGAGAGGAAAAAATCATAGTAGGGCAAATTGCTGAAATTACATTATCTAGATGTCTTCACAAGGACACTTATCAGAAGCCTCATAGAAACATTGCTCTTGGTTTTGTGGCTCCCAGTCCTTTTTACCTCTGTACCTTCAGAATTCAGAACCTGGAAAGACTTTTCCTCTGTAACTGAGCAAACGGGAAAAAAATAATCTCAGGAATCCCCGTATTTTTATATGGCTTTAACCTCTCCTGATTTAAATGGTAATATGAAATCCAAAGCCATGTAATTAATTGGAAATTGCTCCACTTAAGCATGTACAAAAGAATGATCAAAAGGGATGCTACAGCCATTAAATAATCAAATAGCAATACTATTAAGTAAGTAATTAGTGTGTGCAATAAATGGCTAGACTGTGTTAATGAGATCCTCATATACCCTAAGTTGAGTCTGATCCTCTGCACAGGGAAGATCACCTTGTGTTGCTGATTCTCTCTTGAGGGATGAGAACACTTCCTTTCCTTTTCCAGGCGATCTCCTGCATGCACAAATCTTCTATCCAGCCTCAAGTACCAGCATTTGCATTCTCAGCAGTCCTTTGCTTAGCAAAGACTTCCAGAAAGCTCCTGGGAATTCTGACTGAGGAGAAAATCAGGATCCTTTTTTCCTTATTCAGAGATGAAGCTCTACCAATATTCCCTGGTAGCATAGAAGGTGGGCACATCATTTTTGCTTTATACCAAGCCATTGACTAATTCTGAAGAAAGAAGCAGCTCAGAACATACTCACCTGATGGCTCGTCCATAGCCATATGCTACATCTATATATGTATATATACATATACAGCGCCTCATATCTGGAGTAGAAATGGGTGGTGACATTGGTGAGTATGATAGATGAGGCATTTTAAAAGATGCAAAAAGCACAAGCTTATTTGAACCATAGATAAGGTCTGTAGAAGAATTCATGGCAGTGTTGAGAGAAGGATGCTTCAGATGGTACCCAGAAGATACTGCTCTGAAACCTCCTTAGACACGTTACCATGTGCTTGTATTCCACTGAGCACCTCGGTGTGCCTTGGCTCCTGCACAGATTGGTACACCTGTAGAGCCTCAGGACCAGGAAAATACAGTTAAGGAGGTATGAGCAAAGGCTGAAGAAGTGTCTTGGTTGCCAAACAGATCAAAAGCAAACCTAGCAGTAAAACCCTAGGGCTTTGAAATCCTCCTCTGGAGATGGTTCCTTGGACCACGCTGCTTCCCACAGGAGCAACCCCACAGGCAAAGAATAAATGACAAGTTCTCTCATTAAAGAACCTGGACCCCTTGGTTTTACAGGCACAGCTGCTGCTGTATCAGACAAAACAACCTCTTTTCCTCTCACCATCAATAAAGCCCCCAGGAAAAGAGATTCAAAAGCGCCCCAGCTCCTTTTACAAATGATTTCCTCATCTTGCCTGTTTACAGTCTACCACCCTGGCTGTGGAAAAGTTAATCCAGGCTATGCACATTCCTGGGAGTGGATCCCACCAGACAATGTAACACTCTAATGAGGTAGTACCAAGGCAACTGTTTACAAGCCTGTTCCAAATGCCTCCCTTGCGTTTGCACCCTCCTACTCCAACAGCAATATTTAGTAGAAACGTCCTAGGTAGAATTCTCCTGGGGCTTATTCAAATGTCAGTCAGCTCGGCAGCAGTACACTGTGAAAGCAGATGAAAACAAAGGAGGATGAGTTTCTGTCTTTCTTGGGAAGCAGTGTTTGTCAGGAGGTGGTTTCGGATGCATTAGTGAATGTTCTTTATTTTCACTGGAAATAAATCATGATCCCACTGTACAAAGGGCTGCCCTGCAACCTGGAGCTCATTGCCCAGCCCATATTCAGGGCAAAAATACATCTGGCAACCTGTGGATCTGGTGGCACAGAAGTTCCCATCTCCCAGTGCCACTGGTCACTTCCGACATCAATAGCGGCTCCCCCATTGGGTACCGTGGCTGCTCAGTTGTAATGCTACAAAGGAGAGGATGGTAAAACACACCCGCCCTCACTAATGTTTCCTCTGCAATCATAATGTGGTGGCATTTCTTGCTTTTGGAGAGGAAATCAGTTCTGCTGAGCTGGGGTTGAAATGACTCAGAAGATCTGAGCTGCTTGGAGGACATTGTGGGTCCTCCTGTCACTGCAAGGAGGAGTCAGCTAGTGATGGAGAGACACAAAAACTGTGAGTTAGGAGGTTCAGAGTATGATAGATGAGGTTCTGCTGTGTCTGTCTGCAATATTGTCCTTTTCATCCACCTCACACCATATGCTGTTGGCAAAATAGCTATAATATACAGGAATCACTTCACTCCCATTGAAATGCAGCTGTGTCAGACTACTCAGCTGTAATCAATGAAAGAAAAGCACTCGGTGCCTTTCAAGCTGTAAGGGGAATTTACAGAGGCATAATGAAATTATTTAGTGTGAATTCAGCTGGGCTGCAAGAATGGGCAAAACCTTCCCCTTCCAAACAGTGAAGCAGAACTTTATCCAGGAGTTCCTTTGGTTTTCTGTGATCACCACAAGTAAAATGACACAGAAAGGTCATGGATATTTCTCAGCTGATATGAGTAGGTCTGACTCAGACCAGTGGAAACTACAGGATATTGTCTTGGAGGGCTCTTGTGAGTTAATAAAAAGTTTCCTGGAATGATTTACAAATCTGAATTGCACAGAGGAATACAATGAAGGGGAATGGGGAAACTCAGCTTACACAAAGCACTGCAGAGCATTTGTGAAAGTCATTTTCTAACGGTCATGAGTAAAGAGTTGAGGTCTGTGAGTTTATGGGATTTTGTACATTGCTGAGTACTCATTTCCCTCAATATCCAACATTTCAGTTACTAAAATAAGTAGTTTCACCTTTCCATTAGCTTTTTCTACTGAGCCAGTCTGCACTTCACAGTCAGGCTGGTGCATCCTTTTATATGAGAGGGTTGGATTAAAACTGCATGCTTGCCTTGAAAGCTGACCCTTCAAAGGTTTGTTTGGGTGCCATGGAAAAGCTCAGGAGAGAGTGGAGGACTGGAATAAGAGAATAGTTGGTAGAATCTTCAAGGAACAACAGAATAATGAGCCTAACATCTGCTCTAATGCAAATAGCATAGCAATAAAACATGCTTTTAAGTTTTTACAATAGAATATCCAGGAAGATCATCAGACAGGTGACTTCAATGGATCTTGGATGGTTTATGCCAGCTGGGAATCTCCTCTTATTTGCAACACAGAGTGAGTGTTATGTAGATAACATGCAGGTGTGGGTGATGTGGAGAACTTTCAGCTAGAGGGATGAGCAGGGGGAAATAAGAGTATACTTTCTATGTGTGAGTATATATATAGATGTATATAGAGAGCATATATAAGAGTATATATGTGTGTATACAGTAAAGGAAAAAAGCAGTTGCTGTTTTTCTCTAGGACATCTGGGGTGATAACTCTTGGTTCACAGTGAATGTGAATGGCAGCTGAGGGCCAGAGGCAACATGGACTGAGAGGGATGGACTAGGATGCAACTGGTGGATGCTGGTATGTAAGGTAAAGCTGCGCCTTTCCTCTGACACGTCTGCAATCGTTTTGTTTTCTTTCTCATATAAGGCCCCATAGCTCAGCTTTGGGGCTGGTCCCTGGAAAACTGCTGTTATGGTGCTACCAGGAAGGTTTTATTGGGATGAACTGGGTTTATGGAATTTCCCATGGCTGAAAAGGCCTCAAAAGCTCCCACCACAGACCCCTGTTTTTGGTAAGTGTCTGCCAGCCTCTCACCAAATCTCTGCAGAAGACTTAGATGTTTTCTTCTCATTTTGTAAGCACTTAAATTCAAATAATATTGAGATAATTAATAGCTGTAAAATGTTACCCTGTTATACAACATGCTCTGTGGAATTAAGTCCTGGTAATTTCTTCAGTGTTACATCTGGTAAGAAGTGGCAGGTTTACAATTAAAAGTGAGAAGACTGAAAGAACGGAGTGATGCAGCTGGATATTCCTCTTCTGATTTAGTAGCAGGCAGCTACTGTTGGACTATTCAGGATTCCGGCATTACTACAGAAAAGCCCTATTCAATATGCATAGAATTTTCTTTCATGGGTTTGTGGTGACAAATTTATGTAAGTTTATCTGGAAGATTTCTAAAACTAATAGCATTTGTCGTATGGATATTATACAATTAATGTCTAGCTGAAATACCAGCAGTCTACTATTAATTTTAACATAAGAATGGGAACATTAACATTATCTGAATTCCAATTACTGTGGGAAGGAGCAAAATACCCCTTATGGGAAAAAAATACCCTTTTCCCTATTATTCCATTCTGTCCTATGCTCATTGCCCAGATGCTGGGACATGCTTGATGCAGGAGAGTTGTTTTAAGGCATTGGGAACCCAAAATGAAGGAGCCTTTCTGAGCGAGATGCTCTCAATCTGAAAATGTGATGACATTTGGTGTATCACAGCCTGGATTTGTGTTAGCCTTGCATATGTGGCAGTTTATTACCAGAACACAAATTTTCTGAAGTGGCAATGAATTGTACCAACAGTGCTACTGTTGCTTTCCACTGCTGTTCCTATACCTCTTACCGATGGCAAATAAGGGATGCATTGCAGTCAAAATGCTGCTTCTTGCTTAGTCATCCTTCCAAAAACGAGGAAAAAAATAGTCATTTAAAACCCACTTTTCAGAAGTACAGCAGTACCCTATGAAGCTGCGTGGGTAATGAAAGCTGAGCTTGGTCCTGCCCTACCATGGTGATCTTGGAAACCTTCTCCAGCAGGTTTTTGGGGGTTGTTTCGTTTTGGGGCTTTCTTGGGGTTGTTTTTTTGGTGAGTCCTTCTACAGGCATCTTCACATGGAATCTCAGGAAAGATTCAGGAATACAAACCTGTGATCAGCTGCTAAGGCTTGTGTAGTGCCAGGAGGCTGCTCTAGGCAGGATGCTCCAGTGACTCCTACAGAGAGGCACAGGAAAGTAAAGCCTAAAGGCAAGGCAGTTTTTAACCTTAATTTCCAGCTATTTTCAGTGAGCAGATGGGAAGATGGAGACATGTTCTGCTCTCTGGACCCTCACAAAGATACAGGGGCTGCAAAAGTGTTGAATGCTAGTGCTGAGAGGAGCATCATCCATGTCTGCAATGAGTGGGGAAAGGGCTACACTGCAGTACAGCTCCAATCTTGATTATCCCCTGCATGAACATGGACAAGCTGACTTTGAGGAGTGCCCTCCTTGAGGCAGAAGGGAAAGAAGTTCTCAAAACTGCTGATTCGATCTGGGGGTTGGGTACAACACTGAAAGCCTCACTCACACTGTGGAGATGTCAGGTCACACAGTGCAACACTGGGGATGTTTCATGTCCTGGCTTGTGATTAAAGTGGGGAGGAGGGATGGTTCTTAGGGAAAAAAACCCTGCAAGGGTCCCAGGAGCTTGTTCTGCAGTTGCAAATGTCTTTTCTACTGCAATTTAGGTGATCTCCAGGCAGCAAAGAGCCAAATTCCTATCTTTGGTTACACCAGCGTCAGTGCAGAAACTCCCCTTCAATCACGATGACACCACTGCAGTCCTGAGCAGTGTTGACCAGCATATACACAGCAGAGAGGATTTTTACTAGGAATTAGAAATGCTGGAAATCACCCTCTGGTGCGCCAGAATTCAAGACTAGCAGCGCTGCTCATTATGCAATATTAATAGTGTGATTTGGAGAGGCCACTGCCGCATTTGGGCTCTGGAGTTATATAGCACCATAAGCCACTAAACACATAAAAACATATTACCCTTTAAGGTCTTGATTGTCTTCGGTTTACTATGCCTACTCAAGAGTGTTATGCTTTACAAGGGACAATATTACAGTACACGTGATAAAACTACTGTATCATCACTGCAGCCAGAGTGGCTTGTGCTGTGCTCTGTGGGAACGCAGCCATGTGGGGAAGCCAAGAGGCTTCAGTGTCTGAATGCTAGGATTAACACACGGGATCCAGGAAAAAAGAGACTATACAGGTCTACTCTTGTTCTTTGGGAGCAATGACACCCTCTGGAAATGTAATATTCTTGAAAGCCTCTTACGAGCTTCTTCAGACCTGGTAAAATCAGAAGATGTCTCTAAGAGTGATTTATACAATGATTTTCTCCCCATGCCAGCCTCTGCATGTATATTTTCTAGTAAGAAAAATCTGATGCAGAATGGTGGGCTTGACCACCAGCAGAAAAAGTCTGAAAAGAAAGAGGGGCCTTTATGGACCACATCTTCTAGCATGGCCTGCTCCATCATATTTTTTTTTTTCCTGGGCATTGTGTTCATGGTTCTTGTGGCAGTTCTTTATGTATTTTATCAGTTAAATGGTGTATTTAAGGTGCGTGATGCACCAACTGGCACTGCTGTGTGACACGCTCCTGCCATCTGGCTCCTTGTAGGAAGGCACTCTGTTGAAATCCTCTCTCCTGCTCAAGGTAATCAGACCTCTGCCATGATTTCCCTTCAACACACCAAACAGGTGCATCTTCTATACGCTTGTTCTTAATCCTTGAGGCTTTAGATCTAACACATTGCACCAGAATCTGTTCTGAATTGTCTGCCTACAAAAAACAATAACCTGGAATAAGAGAGGTTTAGAAGATCCCACAATTGTGGTGTGCTTTGTTTGATTTGTGACTCGTAGCTCCCATTATGAATATGTGGAATGGAGCAAAGGAGAAGTCACCACCTAGAAAGAAAGAAAGGGAGAAAATAGCTCAAGTCTCCTCAGCACCCTTGCTCTGAGCCTGTTTTCTCACAGGACATCTTTCTGATGGAACTGCTCCTGCTGCCTCCTTAGGAAAATTCTGTGTGCTGGAAAGTGAAAATAACATTCCATAAACATACACGGGCAGATTTATGCCAACTTAGAAGCCTACGAGAGGATTTTTCCAAGGCATATTTGACAGTGAATATGGTGCGACTAAAGGACTGGAGGAACATTCTGACAACTCGACTGGAGAAGGTAACATCGTGGCCTCGTCTCGGTTATTTCTGTCCGGATTGAGAAGGTGGAGAAAGTAGCCAGACATCCTCATATCTTGCTCAGCAGTTGATCTTTAATTTACATTCACTGATCCATGCCAAACTCTTGTCAGAATGGCCTTCTCTGATAAGATCCTGCCCCTATCAAGATGGACATCCCCCTAGAAGAAACTCTGCTCCCACCAGATTTTGCTGACGAATCGGAATCTCAAGCCTGAACCCACACATAATTTTGCCTGGAGATTATAATGCTATTTTAGTTTTTCTACACTTACTGTAGCAAATACTACGAGATGCAAATCCTCTGGTACGAAGATACAGTTATGTAAGACCTCATCCAAAGTGTCTTATTTAAGAGTGCACTTCAGCATATGTTCAGTTGCAACGACACATGCTAAGGAGTAAGGGTCCCCAAAATGTACTGGAGAGCTTCAGGGATTTAAGGAAAATGTTATCTAATGCAGCTGGGGATTTTTCTCTTTAAGATGACTTAGCAGAAAGAGCATTTCTACAGACAAAATCACGTTCTTTTCCAGGAGACATCCCTTCTGAAGAGATTCGCATCAGGTTCTCTCAGTGATGTTTTTAAAATCTTTGCATAGAAAACACTGTGCTGTGAAAACAGAAGGAGACTAAGTGAATTCTTTATTTTAAGCCTGAAAAAAGAGAAAAGGTCATCTTGAACAGCCAATCTTTAACCAAGGGCAAGTGTGAGTTCATGAGAACATTTCAGATATTCACACTGGGGTACAATGGCAAAAGCAGCTTTGCAAGACTAGCAGGTATTTTATCTCCCCCACAGTCTCTTGAAAAGACAGACTGATTCCTTTCCTAGGGACAGCAGAGAAGTGTATTAAGCTTTGGTTCATTCCCTGCATTCAGCGAAGAGAGTTTTTGGGAAAGATGCCCAGATACTATGGAGCAAGTTCAGCTCCAGCGTAAGCAGACAGAATTCCCACTGAAATCAATGGGAGTTGCACCTGCTGACTTTGGAGTTGAATATGGCCCAATATGTGGATACTATAAAGGTTCTGTTTCCAAAGTTTCTTCTGGCTTGTTTTATGGGAATGCAGACCTGGCGCCAGGAATGTCAGAAGACCAATAAATTCACTATGGGAACTTCCAGGCAAATGACAACTCTCTCGCACAAAACAAACCCAGAAGCTCACACGATGCTGAAGGACAAATTCTCAGTGTTCCCCCAGTTCATTTGCATGAGTACCAGTTTCAGAAAGAGAATGGGGAGTGTGTGTCTGGGAGAGATACCAGGGGAAATGCTTTGATTGATCTGTCCCTATTATTTGGATAAAGATTTTAATTATCCCAGCTATTTGTTAACATGCACGGATGGTCCTGAGTCGCTACGGAAGGTATACTACATGCATATTACATGTATACAAGCTATTTGATGGCTGTTCTCAAGAGCTGCTATGATACATCTTCCCAATTTGGACTGAATTTTAGCTGTGACCGTCTCCAGGGGCAGAATAAAAGTACAGACAGGGCTGGAGGAGTCCATCCAGAAAAAGCAGTAGCTTGAATGTATCCACGTGGCGTTGAACACAGAGGAGTTAACAAAAGCATTATGTAAAGGAGACAGTTTGTCTCTGTTGGGGCTGGTAACCGGGATTTGAACAACTGAGACTCAAAGTCCAGTCTTTGGAGTAATTTCCCTATTGTGGAACCAGTCTCCTCACATAGCACACGTGTTCTTGGCAAAATGTTTGTAGGTAGTGGAAGAGAAAATTGAGACTGCAAAGCAAGAAATTGTTATCTTGGATCCCTCACATTAAAAAAGAAAGAAAAGAGGGGCTTAACTCTTTTTAAATTCTAAACAAACCCAGCATTAGATCCATATCCTGTATTCTGATTTGACCTTTTTGAAGCTGGTATTTCTGGTTCAAGTTCACTGCATCAATACACAAACCAAGAGCCTTCTATACCTTTGACTCATGGTTTTAAATGCAGTAGTTTTCTAAACAACGCATTGAGAAGGACATAGAGCATGGGCATTCTGCCCACTCTGAACACTTGTATGTGGTATAAATATAAGGGCAGAGGAATGGGGTAGTGGCAGGGAGTGCCCAGGTGCTGATGGAAAGGTGTCTTTCAAAGGAATATTGTAATTCCTTGCATTTGGCATGCCCTGGAAAAGACTGTTTAGAAACTTCTAAGCTGCTTGTGATCAACAACCTTCTTTCCATGTCCTCCATCTCTAGACCAATATTCCTTCTGCTGACACTGAACCTATGTGATTCATCCCTGTTAAAATATGTGGTGGTCATACAGTGCACCAGCATGCACACACACACACACACACAAATACACACAAAGTAAATTAGGGGAAAATTGATGTCAAGACCTATTGAGTATGAAGGGCCTTTTAAACCCAACCTTCAGAATGTGCTAATATTTACACATTCCCAAGCCACCTGGAAATATATTCCAACTGCCTGAAAACATTTTCAATATCATTTAAATGCATATGCAGCTGTTCACAGTTGTACCTTAATTTACCCTAAAATCTAATGATAATATGCTCTCTTACACTTGCCCCCAATCCTGCCTTTTATGGGAAGTCAAAAATCCTATTTCAGCCAAGAAGGATTCAGGGTTTTTTTTCTTCAGCAATTTTGGGATTTTTTCTTGCTTTTTATGCTGGAAATCCAGCTTATTCACGTTAAGGCTAGGCTTTTTCATAATCTTCCTGAATAGTTTCCTTTCTTCTTGCAAAGGTAAGATAGTTTGTATTTCACTAGGTCTGAAGGAGCTTTGATGCTAGTGTGCCACTGAACTGATGGAAACATGAATAAATGAAAACATACACTCATGCACGTATCAGGCACATGTAATGTTTAGGTTTTTTTATTCTGTACAGAACTCTATCATAGATTTGGTACAAATCAATACCTACAGTCCGTAATTTAACCCAGTATTGATTTTATTTTGGGTTTCATTTATACATTTTGCCAAACTACAATAAATAATCTTAATTTTCATATACCCAAGTATGTCTGGAGTCAACTGCAAATACAGAGAGAAACCCAAAAAGCCTAGAAGCATCTGTGGTTCTTTTAACTCCCCCGCAGGTAAAAGAGGTGAGCTTAAAGCTACTAGAGTCAATCTGCACCTGTACTTCTTCCTTCCCAGTAGCAATAATTACCCTCCTTATGAATGAAGTGTGACATTTAATTGCCTATAAACACATTTTAAGATCTGGGGATGGATGTTACTATTCAATTAGAAAATGCACCAAGTTTCTTACAGGCATTGATATGACCACATCATGTCCCTCTCACTGCTGTGGGTCAGCATCATACTGGCTCAGAGGGCACCTGGGTGGGCCTGGTTTATGTTCAATAGGATTCACCTACATCTGAAATTTAACAGGTGAAAAACCAAAGTGCTCAATGTAAAAATCATATAGGGACAGATCTTTTCTGTTCATGGGCAAACTTAACATGGGGTAGAAGTCTGATCCCTTCACCAGTTAGGTCGGTGGAATTCTTGCAGGTAGTATTACATACTAAAGCTCAAATACATGTTGATTCAAAAGAGTTAATAATACAAGATTAATAGCTGCTATAAGCATGTTGCAGACATCAGGAGTTTGTGTTATAAAATGTAATAAGCACATCAACAGATGGTCTGGTAGATGCTTGTAAGCTACGGTTACAAGCAGGCGATTGACCTGTTGGACTCTGCAACAATCTCCACAACTGACTAGCCATGTATTTAAACACCTCTCAGTCATTCATTAACTCTTTGTAAACTATTTACGCACACACCATTAATATACAGAGTGACCATGTTGCCACCACCTGAAACAGGAGCAGGATAGATCCCTAATTACTTGCCACACTTTATCAATCCAATACATTAAGAGTAGGCACGTTTTAACGTCTGTGGTGCTGGCACAGAGAAGGCAACAGACATTGGAAGCAAATGGGAGCTGCTCCCCTACACCCTCACTTGCTTGCACCACTACTCTCACCTCCAAGGTGTCTTTTTGGATTCATTTATCACATTGAGAAACACAAAAGGGGAGGCAAACGTGAGGTTTGGTAGGGGAGTGAAGCTGCCCTCGCTGTGCTGCGCAGCGAAGGCTCAGCGCAACTTCAGAGCGCATCGGCAGCCTCTTAGAACACTGTCAGAAAGGCACAAACATCAGCATAATTTATCGGCGGCTATTTTAGGCAGGTGCACGGGAATTCTAAATATATGGCATTCACCGCTTGCTGCAGTTGCTATGGATATGATATCTCAGGCCTGTAACTAGGGTTATAAATGCTGTTGTGTGCTTATTATTGTTGTTGTTATTAAAACATGAATTTTATAGTTATTCCTGCTCTGCTGCTGCCCCTAAATCGTCCATGTAACTGCATATTTCTTTGGTTGAAGGAGGGATGTGTACGGGAAAGGAGTAATAAACAATGCCCTTTCTTCCCTGCTGCTTTTTCTTTGCTCCGGATGAGACCAATCTTGAGCCACTGTTAGCCGTAGTATTAGGGTCAGGAGAATTGGAAATCACTCAGAGCCAAAGAAGAATACTTTGTTTGGGTCTGTCTGATCAGTATTCTGATACGGAGAGGGACTTTTTACAAAGACAAGTAATGACAGGACAAGGGGGAATGGTTTTAAACTGAAAAAGGGGAGAGTTAGATTAGATATCAGGAAGAAGTTCTTTACTGTGAAGGGTGCCCAGAGAAGCTGTGGCTGCCCCATCCCTGGCAGCATTCAAGGCCAGGTTGGATGAGTCTTGGAGCAACCTGGTCTGGTGGAAGGTGCCCCTGCCTGTGGCAGGGGGTTGGAACTGGATGAGCTTTGACATCCCTTCCAACTCAAACCATTCCATGATTCTACTGAAGTCTTGCACATAGCAGCATCCCTTTTCTTTCTTCCATTTATCTTAAGGTGCTGGCCTCCTACAGCTGCAGGGATTCTGCTGTTACGGAGAGATGGCTGATCTCTGCCCAGCATTGCAGATCTGGGAGAGAAGGCTGGTGATGGAGAAGCTCTACAGGCACCTCAAGCACTGCAGAGGAGTTAATGGCAATCTGCACACCCAGTGTCCATCAGAGTGAGTGCTGTGTGTCTGTCCCCTTGCCAAGAGGAGACTGAGCGTTTTCCTGCAGCCGGGAGCCTGTGAAGGTCATTGCTATGTGATGCAATGCACAGCAGAGCAAAAAGGGGCAAATGTGGTAAAAATGGGCCATCCACATTTTGCCTAACATTGAAGGCTTGTTATGAGCTTATAAAATGCAGTTTATAAGTGGAGATTTTTGAGGAAAAGCAGTGAAATTCAAGGGTTTGTATGTGTCCTTCAGGTGTACAAATCACACTCACCCAAGCTGTGTAAAATACATTATTCCTATCCAGCACATTTACCTACCCACAGCTACCTACAGCGGCTTAAAACAGAGCCTGAACAAGGCAATCAGGCAACATTAGGAGCCCCTGGAGAAGAGGAGGTGGCTTCAATGGGTTCTTTCTGAAAGACGATGCAAAGAGCTGCAGGGACCTTCAAAGAGGCAGACACAGGCAATGCTCCGTGACGGCTGACCTTCGTCCTGGGGAGCTGACACGGTTGGAGGAGGCAGGAGAATAAATTTCAACAGCTCCCTTACGCTGGTAATACAGAATGTTCAGATGCTTAAAGGTTATGACAAGCCAGCGTCTGGTAAAGAGGTCAGTCTGCCCTGAAAGTGGTGCAGAAGCCAAAATAAAGTCTAGTCAAGCCTATGTGGAGTACGAGCACTGAGGCAGGGAAAATAGTGAGGCCTCTTTCTCCCCAGTGGTGGCCCCCAGAAAGCAGCGGTAAGGCTGCTGTTAAAGTTGAAATATGGCTGAGTATTAGGATATTTGCCTTGGGCAGATATATGTTTTGGGAGACCGGGGTCAGTGGCTGTTTTAACAGCGTTGTTTCATCCCCACTGCCACACTTCCTGAGCTTTCCACTTAAGCGGCATTTTAAACAGGACGCAGGTATGCTGGTGGCATTTGGTATCACACTCTGGAGGGTAAAATGTGTGTGTGTGTGTATTCATGTGTTTCTTTCTGTCCATCTGTCTATCTCAAGGACCATAAACCAGCAGTGGACAAGGGGGAGATATGAAGCCCAGTGCAAATGGAGAAGAAGAATGATTGTAGAACCAACAGGACAGAGGAAAAAGTAATTTTCTACCACCAGGCAAGATAGAGTCTTGACAAAATGATTTATTACAGTAATGAAAATCATAGCTTAGACTTTATGAGCAAAAATAAAGGAGAAAGCTTTGCACAAATCTGCACACGCAATACACACTGAACAGTGCATACTTTGTTTTCAAAATGTCTTCTTTATTATTGGTGGCCTCACGCAAGAGACATTGCCAAGGATGGGGACCCCAGTGAATTGTAGGCAATAACAAAAGAATAGTGACTTCTGCAGTTTATAGCTGAGGCGCTATGCAGGAGGCAGAAAAAGTGGGAATGAGGTGGAAGTTGGTGGGAGAATGACCTGACAAAATAATTAAGTAAGAAAAAACTGGAGGGGTGGTTTCCCCAAATCTCAGCAAAGATTGCAAATGGCCACAACTTGGGAACCCTTCTCCTCACCCATCCTTAATGTATTCAGATGGACTTGGGGGGACTATGAACCATAGGAATTCTGCATTTTGACCACCTCATTTATCCCCTTTTGGGCTGGGCATTTTTATACCCAGTCAGTTTTACTTTCTTGTGATGAAGTTCCAGCAAAACATGTTTAATCGTTTCTCAATCCAAAGAAAGGTTTAAGCTATTTGAGCTGCTTTTAGCATCTGAGTGGTGTTCAGTCAAAGGATGCTGGATCTGGGTTCCCAGTAAATAGAAACTTCTCATATCAATATGATATATCAACCATTTTATCACCATTCATATCAACCTCCTTTGTGCAGGTCTATAAATAAAAGCAGAGGCAAACAGTGTTGACAAGAAAACAGATTTCATCATGAAGCACCTTTGCACAATACCATGAAAACTAACTTTAATTTGACCAAATTACAACTGTTCAATTTTGCACATGGTGCATGTAGTGCAGTTTGCCTGAGGTTTCCATCATCAAAGATATGACCATGCTGTGGTTGTACATGTCAGAAAGTCCTGTCTCAAATACTTCCACTGAAAATAACAGGACCACTCTTGGATAAAGATGCCAAAATACAGGGTCTGAATCTGATTAAAAGTGTGCACTGAAGTTAAGAATGTGTATGTGCATGGCTGGCACTGAGACCTGCTGAAGATGTGAAAGGGTAAGGACACGGCACAGCTCTCCTCTTAACCTTTAAGAGTGCAGAGCTATGGGCACCTCAGCATTCACAGACAAAGGGCTTCTTCCCATGTATGTCCACAGCACAGAAAGATAAAGACATCCTGGCAGAATCCAGCCAAATCATTCCAAAATGTGAATTTCACATTGGCAGCTTGGGAGATGGCTGAGCATCTGTGAGGATGGAGAGCACAGTGAATACCTCCAGTTCAACACTGTGCTGCTTCCTTTTAAAACAATCTGACAGATTCCAGAACAGAACTATTTTATGACACTTACAGGACTGTATTTATAAAAGACTGTAATCTCTTTGGGGCACAGGACATTTTTTTGTTCTCTGCTTGTAGGGCACCCAGCACATAGTGCTTGTATCCAGTACAATGTACTTGTCCATGGCTTACCCTATTCGTCAAAGCAATGAAAGAAAGGCTATTTTACAATAATAAAAGTTCTTTATGACAGCAGAATGATAAATCATAGACACCCAGCTCTCACTTCAGCTCTGAGTGTACACAACAATACATTAATTTGTAAATAACCCATTACAATTTATTCTGCATCGATGCCATAGTACGCAGAGAAAGGACAGTTGTTCTGCTCAGTATCTGGCACTAATAGCAGGCATAGCAATAATAAAAATGTACAGGACATGAAGATTTTTCTAGTACCATTTAACTGAAGCCTTTAAAGCCCATGTGCAGTTGATAAAGTCTATGGTAGACATGTGCATGGCATTCCAGGACAGTTTTATATATAAATGCATGATTTTCTTGCACTGAATCTCAAGAGGGTTCTGCTATCAACGTAACAGAGTTCGCCTATGCTTTGACTTACTGAATTATTGACACAGTCCTGGATACACGTGCATGTGTGCCAATTCTGCCCCTATTGTACTCAGTGAGGATTTCCCCGACTCCTGTGATGCAGAATAAAACCTTTTCATCTTTCCTAAGGGGCATGAGAGCTAATGTGTAACTAAGACAATAATAGTGGACCTAACAGTCCAGTAATAATAATTCTGACATGGCAGATAGCGTACAAATGGATGGAGAAACAAGAAAAAACCATGTAAAAGATTGGAAATGATGTAGTAGTATAACTGAAGGCCATTGTAATACAAGATGTTCAAGAACAATTTTGGCTTAAATGTAAAAACTTTTGACACATTAATAATGTGGTATTTGTGTGTTTCTATGTAGCTTTTTTTCAAACGAGAAGATAGGTAATGCTCACAGATGTCTGCTTTCTTATATTCTATCATCATTTTGATATGTCCCCATGCCAAAGCATTGCAACAAATCTGTGATTACTCAGGCCATCCATATGCCGTGCAGCATGGCCACTATGAGCTTTGGCGAAACGGTGAGCACACGGCCCAAGTTTTCCGATCCCAAGAACTCACCCCATCTTTCTACATGTGGGGCCTGGGTGTACATTGTCATTGTAGGACACTACTGGATGGTGGAGGAATGCGCATGAATCATGTTGGAGCGGTCACTGAAGATTGTGGGTATGGAAGGGGTTTGGTCCCACAGGTGAGCCAAGCCTTGGCATTCCCCTGCTCCTGCCTCAACTGCATTCCTAAGCCCTTTGGCTGTGCTCAACCCAGAGAAGCAACTGCAATTAAATGCAGTAAATTCTGTGTCCAGCTCCGGAGTCCTCAGTACAGGAAAGACATGGACCTGTTGGAGAGGGTCCAGAGGAGGGACACAAAAATGATCAGAGGGTTGCAGCACCTCTGCTTGTGAGGAATGGCTGAGAGAGCTGGGCTTGTTCAGTCTGGACAAGACTCCAGGGGGGACTTTATTGTTGCCTTTCAGTTCTTAAAAGGGGCCTACAAGAAAGATGGGGAGAGACTTCTTATCAGGGCTTGAGGCGGTAGGACAAGGTGTGATGGTTTTCAGCTAAAAGAGGGGAGATTCAAGCTGCATGTGAGGACAAAGTTTTTCAAAATGATGGTGGTGAAGCACTGGCACAGGTTGCCCAGAGAGGTGCTGGATGCATCATCCCTGGGGACATTCAGGGCCAGGCTGGATGTGGTTCTGCACAACCTGGTCTAGTTGAAGATGCCCCTGCTCACTGCAGGGGAGTTGGATGAGATGTCCTTTGAAGGTCCCTTCCAACCCAAACCATTCTATCACATAAGGGAGCAGACCACGTGGAAATCAAAGCTGCGCGTTTCTCTTCCCTCCTAACTCCCCTTCATTTTTACGCGGTTTTTCCCCATTTCAGCACAAACACGGAGCTGGTTCCACCACCAGTGCGGTCACTCCCTAGGCTCTCCCGCCCCGCACGACGTCCGCTGCAGCCCCCAGGCCTCCACCTCGCCCTCTGCCCGCACGCCAGGCCCGCAGCCGCCCGGGGTCAGAGCCACTCCGCTCCGTTTCGCTTCCACCGCTCCGCCTTTTGCTTCGCGCCCGCTCGCGCCCCGCCGCCGCCACCGCCTCCGCGCGCGCCGCCGTCGCCGCCGCCTGGGCGAGGGGAGGGGGGGGAAGAGAGAGAGAGAGAGAAAGGGGTTGGACGTGAGCGCGCGCCTCCGGGAGGGAGGGCGCGTGCGCGCGCGCGAAAGAGGGAGCGAGGGAGGGAGAGGGCGGGCGCGAGCCCCGTCCCCGTGCGGCCGCTGAGGGGAGAAGCGGCGGCGGCGGCGGCAGCGGAGCGACCCCGGCGGCTCTTGTTTACCAGCGTCGTGCAACGGGAGCGCAGCGCCGAGGAGGAGGAGGAAGGAGGAGGAGGATAAAAGGGGGTGGGGGTGGGGGGGGGTAGACGCGGCCGAGA
>NDXB01005578.1:53570-81640 GCA_002631895.1 Agapornis roseicollis | reverse complement strand
AAAAAAGCCCTTATCAGAATGTCTTAAAGATATGAAGAAAAAACAAAAAAAAAAAACAACAAAAAAAAAAACAACAAACCCTCTTGAAAATAAAGAATATGGAAAGAATCCTGGATTTAAACGAGCTTTCTTCTCATTACCTTGAACTTTTCATCTTCCATTTCTGCAAAGNTGTCTTAAAGATATGAAGAAAAAACAAAAAAAAAAAACAACAAAAAAAAAAACAACAAACCCTCTTGAAAATAAAGAATATGGAAAGAATCCTGGATTTAAACGAGCTTTCTTCTCATTACCTTGAACTTTTCATCTTCCATTAGACTTCTGCAAAGTGAAAGAAGAGTTTGAATGAACCTTTTAAATCGAAGTGGTAACCTTTTACATCTGCTTGGAATAGCTGTGAACAGCTGCTAAATTACTGCAGACACTACTTTATTATTGCCACTAAGAATATCGGAGCAGTTTGCTGCATATGCAAATCAATTCAGAAATTATATTAGGAAATTAAATCCTGTTGTTTTCATAAATTTCCACACATATTAAAGCATTGATTTCATTGCTTTCTAGACATTTCCAGAAGACATAAAAATAAGAGTGAGCTCAGGCAGGTAGCCCTTTTCCCATTGTTCTGGAAGTGAATTAGAGCACAATTTAGTGAGTTAAACAATAAAAAAATAGGAAAAACCAGAAGTGCTGGAGTGCTGTGGAAGCCCTTGCAGGTAATGTCTGAGCTAGTAGTCTTCATATGCACACACTAGTTCGTGATTTACTTGCACACTGCATTGCTAAATCCCTTTTATATGATCAAGCCCTTACAAGGTGACTTTAAGTGCATATGCTGTCTCTAAGCCCCTTGTCTTGCAAATCTCCATTACTTTCCAGAATACAAGGAACTATAGCAACCATGATGTGATGATTCCCTCATGAATGAGGTAACTCCTAAAATCCAAAATAAAATTGCAGTCTGCCCTGCCCTTACCTACATGCACAGATTAGTGCCACCTGTAGACTTAATAAACATATCTTTCGTCCCCCAGGTCATTCCTTACTGAAAATCTTAAACAGTATCAGATCCAGGACAGGCCAAAATAGGGCATTGCTGCCCTGTATTGGACATTGTGCTACTGAGAATTACTCTATAAGTAGGGTTTTTTACCTGTGCAACAGAAGCTTCTTCTAAGCCATGGCTCTGGCTCCCTAGACTCCTTCTGAGAAGGCATATGACGCCTGCCATCTGCCCTCAGCCTACAGATGTCTCCAGATTTCATGTCTGGCATGCAGGGTTCGTCTGCCTTCTGTTGCTGTAGCAATGTGTGTGTCCTACGAGTGTTCTTTTCCTGAATAAAGTTTGCAAGCCCTGCCAAAGTGCCCAGCTCACCTTCCATCCTCTTCCACGGACTGACATTTCCTGAAATTCCAGAGTAGCTTTTTTTATATATTTCTGAAATTTTCGCTATTTAATGTAAACATCATGGAATCTCACACTTTTCTAACTCTATATTCATTGTTTTGTCTGTATTGCAGTACCAACTGTGTGTACATTAAGATTAATCCATGCTGCATAGACATGTCCAGGGCTCATTCAGCTTTGCTCTCCAACCCTCTTCTCCTTGCACCTACATTTCCAGGAAAAAGAAGTCCTGGAAATTAAGTCAGAAGAATTTTAAATGACCTCTACCAGTACCTTGACCTGGAAGATAAGAGGACTAGGATCCTGTAGGGCTTCCTAGCAGATGAGTCTAGATGCGACCTAGGAGAATGTACTATGGATTAAACCCCACTCTGCCAGTTACGTACAGACACAGAATAAAAAGACAAACTCTTCCCCAACTGTGTCTAAAGAGTCTTCCACTACTGTATTCTGTAACACACTGGTAGGAGAGAAAGCTTTACATCTGCAGCCTTCTTTTCTTGCTATAATTAATTCACAAGTTTTGCTTCAATGTTTTTTTCTGCTTTTGGAATGCTTTTCAGCTCAGAGCTTGTAACTTGAGGCTCCGTGCCAAATATTTTTTGCTTTCTAAAAGCACATTGTCTGTAAGACAACTGGCAGATATCCCTCAGGATGAAGGCTGCCACGAGTGGTCTGATCTGTTCCAAACCTTTTCCTGCAAGTCATTTATTTCAGACAATTCGCTTTTCATCTGTTACAAAGCAGAGGAAGTCTCTGCATTTAAGGGTCAGCCAAAATAATGTTGAATTGGGTTTTGCAGCATTTATTGCTGTGCACTGTAGCAGACAAATGACTTCGTTAGTCTCTGTTGGAAGTGAATGCCCTTGAGATACTTGTGCAGATGTTAAGACCCCTAAAGACAATTGAACAGTAAAGCTGCATGGGCATCAAATGCCAACTACGCAAAGGAGGGTCCTGAATATTTAAAAACAAGTATGAAAAGGGAATTCAACCTCAGCTTGAACAAGGAGTGTTTCTGCACTATAGATACTTAGCTAGCTGACAGATAACTGGTGTTTTTTGCTGCTTGTTAGTTTTTTCTTGGAAGATCTGTGAATTGAAACTTCTTTGGTGTATAGAAGGAGATTAGGTACTGCTTCCACGAGGGGGGTCCCAGAGTCTGTTCTTGAGTCCCTGCTCAGATGGGCAGGGCTGGACTCACTGAGACCACCTTGAAGGATCTCCAAGGATGTACTGAATGATCCAGCTCTGCAGATAGGAGCTGTATGAACCCACTGGATAGGGGCCACAGAAGGCCCCTTGCTGTAGTGTATCTGGGAGCTGAGGTAGGGCCTATTAGAGGTGCTGTGCAGATGTGCCCACTTAAAGTAACTTGAGTGTGCTGCTCTGCTGCATGACCAGGACTTTGCCTCATACCAAGAAAGGAAGGTCAAACAGAAGTTTGAAAGCTCAAGGTCAAGAGCTTTTTAGTTATTTCCCAATTCTTGCCATATCTGCTCTAATTTTAAAAGATACTTTTGTGTACTCTGACCCAATAGGAGACTGGCCACAGCCTTAAATTTAGGACATTTGTAAGTGACTTGTAACTATCCCTAAACTTATGTCCCACTTGCTGTCACTTTTATGGGCCTATATTCACATTTCTTACTAAAAATAGACACATTTGTTTTGGTCTGAGAAAAACCATGACATATTGAGAGGCAATTAGCAGATCTATACTTTCCAGTCAAATTGCTTTTATTTTTGATTTATGGAAAAAAAGGCAATAAAAATCAGCTTCATGAAAAAGCTGTTATCTTTTTCTGTCATATAATGCCATACAGAGATTATTCTCCCAAGCAAACTACCATGTAGCAGAAAACTACTTGAAGATCTAAGCTGTTAACACATGCACATGCAAGTTGCATTAAACTTTCCAGATACAGAGAAAGCATCCAGCATAGCAAAGCCCCAGACCTGAATTATTAGTTTGATACTTGTTACAAAATTAATTGCATTATTATAGTTTTCATATTTCCATGTATTTGTCTTGTGAATTGTCCAAAGAAAGATGTTTCATATGGTTCCCTAAAGCTTGTTCTCTTTTCCTGAAAACCACATTCCCACCGTGCAGCTGATATATGCAGTCAAGTGCAGCACACTGATGAAAGAAACAACTGATAAACCTATATAATGTATAAAGCAATAAGTACCTGTTTTGCAGTTCTCTGTACCTAAAGAGCCAGAGATGCACAAATTAACAGGTTTTGCATTGGTCAAGACTTGCTAACATGTTGGGCAGATTCAGTCTCAAGAATAATTTTTATATTGATGACTACAGATGATTGTGAGCTCTGTGGCTTTCCTACAACAGAGGACTACTGCAGTAAGTCAATAACAAGTTACCATAGTGACCCATTACACACAGGGAAAGTAAATTTCTCTGCACTTATTTTTGAACATTTCTGTAAGTCTATATAGTCAACAAAATACCAACCTTAAAACTGGTGCATGCTTCTCACTTCTCCACTGTGCAATGGAGAAACAGTAGCATGATTAGGATATAACGCATCAAGGCATCTCAGCGAAGCAATTGTATTTTGGTGTTTAACTGAGTGTGCTATTAGTATCAAGCAAGCTGTGGCTAACTTTCAGAGCTTCCACATGACAAATTATACACTTAAATGCTTGCAAAACCTTTGTTCTGGTCTCTCCTTCCTTTGCCTCACATCGAATGAAATCACAATATATCACATTTTTCAAACACTGTTTCTTTTTTGAGTATGTTTTAGCATCAGTTAATAGGACTGCCATCCCCCATCTCTCTTCCCTGGCCTCAGTATTTCAGTTGAACATGAGTTCCAGCATCCATGTAGCCTTTCTTTTCAGTACCAAATATTTCATTCACTGAGCATTATCTTTCTTCCCTCTATATTCACACCCAGGTCTGGCTGTGGAGAGAAAGTTAGACAAGTGAGAACAAAAGGTGCTTCTGGGTGGATGTCTTAGCACTTGGTGTGCCTCTATGCCCCGGCAGCCTCCACTCTGCAGCGCCAGCAGAGCAGACCTTGCATACTAGCCTGTGGGAGACATTCAGTGTGCTACGGCAAAGCCAGAGTTTTGTTATTGCTAACATGCAATGTGATCAGTGCTGTGGTCCCGGCTGTTCACCCACATGCTCTTCTGCTCCCACCATAGAGGAAGAAGCTGCATAGCCACCCTGGCAGTAGTAGAAAAGAAGAGGGCTGGAGCCTGGCTTGCTTCACTTTCCTCTTTCCTCTGCAGTGTGGGGGTCTTATGTCTGCTACTGGGGTTCAGTACTCATGCCCTGCATAGGACAAGGGGGACAAGGGCAAAGTGAAGCAAAGCTTGATCATGACTGCCCATCTTAGAGATTCAAGTGTTTCCTGAACAATTCCTGTGCATGATATTTGGCACTGAGTCAAAATCAGTGTATTTATCACTCATCCCTGGGGCAGCAACATTCAGGTTGTCTGCTGGAAAAGTCTGAACCAGCCCCAGCAATCACATTACTTTTACAACCCCCTCTCCCAGTTACCACTTAAAACTGCTGTACAATTCCCTTCATCAGGGAATATAAAGTAATTCAGGCAGTAGTGAGCCACTACCCATTCCTCTCCCCATCCACTTCTGAAAGGGTTAACTTAACATTTAAATCTGATGCAATATACACATAAAGTCTACTCTAACACTGAAACTGCTTACAACCCACACAGAGGTGAGAAGACAGTTGGGGCATATTTCATATATACACAAAGGTGTTGAGGTTAAAGTAACCCAAAGGCAACAATTGTGCTATTTGAAGCATATATGACTGATCAGATGCAACTCTTTCTCACCTTTAGCAAATACTGGTGCCAATCTGAATGTTTCCTTACAATTATGTGTGATAGCAGTGCCACAGTAATAAAGGGCAGTTAAGTTAGACACAACAACCAAGTTGCTAGTGTATGACTCATTATGTTGTGACTAGAGAAGCCTGTGAACATCTTGTATTAATTTTAGTAATTTAGAATTTATGTTCAAAAACCAAAAAAGAAAAGATTTCTGAATGCAGATGCAGTCTAATGACAATTTGACTAATTTTTTGATTTGCTTAAAAGCCTTGCTCGGTTTCTTTATATTTCAAAGACTACACATATTCAATTGAATGTGAAACTGACAGCAAGACCTTCAGAAAAAATATAGGCTTGGATGTAAACTGAAAGGGACTTCAGCCCAGTTAAATTATTTCCCTTTTACACCTGTGTTAATGTTTTCAGAATTAAGCCCACTGTCCTTAAAGGAGAACATAAGAAAATAAAAGATGTCAGGCTCTGGAAAAAATCATTTTTCATTGGGAGGAAAAAGACTGTACCTTAAGTTTAACCTTCCAATCAATAACAGCTCCTTGACTGTTCTTTTCTGTGTGCTTGCCTAGGCATGAGATGTATATAAAACATACATTTAAAGGCATCATTTCCCCTTAAATTAATGCAACAGGCTAAAATTAATAGTCATCAATAAGAATAATGTCTTACCTGCCACCCCTGGGAATTGTTTTGACTTGGGATCAAGCCTTGATTTATACATCAGAAGACTGCACAGCACCTATGCTTCTGTTTGTGTACCATGTCATCTAATGAAACCCTCAGCTCCAAGTCAAATACTTACAAGTGAAACTTAAAATTGATGCCAAAGTTTGGGACTAAGACAGCTTTTTAATATAGCACCAGAAATTTATGTGGAGACAATTGAAGCTCATGCAGAGACTAACTATATGATCACATTGCATTTAGTTCTTGTGTCATTATGCAGCAGAAAGTTCTTCCAGCATTTCTGAGCAATATGGGTAGAATTCCTCTTCTGATAAAGAAGATTTAAACTCATTTCTCACATGCATTAAGCATTAGGGTACAACACAGTCTAATCATGATGTGTCTCTGAATTCCTTCAACCAAAGTTAATGCATTTTATTTTATTGGGCCAAGGACAGATTGTTACTGTATGTGATTGTTCACCCATTGTAATATCTCTTAGCATCACACACCTCATTGCTCTCAAGCCTTCTGTGTCTTCTTGCAGCCTGGCTTTCTGTTAAAGAAAGCTCTCTATAACCTGCTCCTTAAAAAAAACACGCTATTTGAAGTGTGGGATGAGTGTACAGTACACCTAAAGAAGAAAAGAAATTTGAAGGCAATGTATATTCCCTCATGTAATAGCAATATAATATAAAAAAGCCTGAAATCCCCTGGAAGAAGAGAATAGAGTAATGAGAGTGATGGACTGATAAAGGCCTCACTGCTGGGTTAGCAAAGTCAGATACGTAGGTGACAGTGCGTATCCAAACCACTGAAAGAGAAGTTGGACAGGAGCTCTTATATACCAGTGCAAGAGTGAATATCCTCATTTCTTGGCTAAAAAAAAATCATTTTGTGGAATTTCACAATTTTGTTTTTCCCCTACCCTAAGGCTGACTAAGAGCACAGACTCAAGAATTTTGCTCTCTACAGCTACCTGAAATGATGATGAAGAGAGGAGGTGGCCAGTCTCTTTTCTCAAGTAACAAGAGATAGAACAAGAGGAAATGGTCTCAAGCTGAACCAGTGGAGGTTTAGACTGGATATTAGGAAAAATGTCTTCACCAAGAGGATGATCAGGTGTTGGAACAGGCTGCCCAGAGAACAGGTGCTCCCTGGAAGTATCCAAAAACATGCAGCTGAGGCCCTAAGTGACATGGTTTAGTGATGGTCTTGGCATTCCTGAGGTAATGGTTGGACTTGATGATCTTAAAGGACTTTTCCAACCTAGTTGATTTTACGATTCTGTGATTCTAAAACCATCAGTGAGAGGTGATTTATGAAGCTATTGCCTTACAGCCAAGATGGAAACAATGGAAGTCTAAATCTAAATATGTACTATCATGTTACATATCTATCTGATATATCTGATGTATCTGATACCTGATATACTACCAAGCACCCTGTGAATGCACTGAGCAATGCATCTCACCTCACATATATTTACATGTTTATGGGTTTTGGATGATTGCAGCCTTCATGTCATGACTGAATACAAGGCTGAGATTCTCAAGATTTCTCAGTTTTAAGCTTAATAACTAAACCCAGAAGTGAGGCAGGTCTCTGCTACCCAAGGGATTTTACTTCTTGACCAGTGCAGAGATGTTTTTGTGCTCTGTCCCTGTTTTCTGTGTCTGATGCCACTGAGCTACTGAAAAAAATTAAGCCAAGTTGAAATAACTAGCAACTGGGGCTGATCAAATTACAAGGAAACTTAGAGTTATGGTCTATTCTGTTTTACTACATTTTGTGGATTATCTTTGTAAACACACAAAATTTAAATTTACTTTGGCTGATTTTTAATGAAATCCACCACTTTCACAACATGGAGAGACAGCCATTTTGGTGAATTGCAGCAGGGTTATTGTATGTTGTCTACTGTTTCCAAATCCTAGGTAGCCTTACTTGCACACAGACTGTACAAGGCCTTTTAGATGCCTGCACCAAAGAAATAGTTACAGAATGAAGAATTCAGTCAGTCAGTAGAGTTATTTAGTGGGATATGTTCTTGGCCTTTCATTTCAAGTCAATGAAAACTTTTTGTTCTGCATACATGGAGTCTCTTAATCAGTTGAAACCTAATTTATTCTTAAGAACTCTGGGACAGTAATGTACCATAAATAAGCATGAGTTATAGAACAGCCTTTCGAAACCAAAATCTAATAAATCCTTTAAAGTACAATACGTATCTGAACATATGAAAAGTCTCCTTGAAATCCTTTGTTGGTCTGGGGCCCAGGAACTTGACCCAAAGTCAATTGAAGTCAACAGGACTCTTTCCAACAACCTCATTATAGCATTTTAACTCTAGCTTTGTGTGAAAATAAAAAGTGTACTCTGGTATTGAGTGATAGTACCTCTGATTTGCAGTACCAGGAAAAATAGCTATATATCTTCCTTGTCTAAGGACATGCTGGCAAGCAGTCTTGGACAAGGCACTTGTCATGTTATTTTGCAATTAATTACTTACAGTCAGGGTTTATGTTATTGTGGTTTCAGCTCTATTCAAAGACATTTTTGTGGACATCTGAGTAGATGTTACTTTTTCTTAGGAAAAGCAGCTGCATTTGCAGATAATTCCTGAAGAGAAAGCTTTGCAAAATATAGCTGATGAATTTGAAAATAGATCTAAATAACCAGCTCAAGCACCTCATTGCAAGCAGAAGTGCTTGTACAGATCAGTATACTAAGAGAAAGTTTGAGCTTCCAGCATAAGCCACCTGCTTTCAGAACCCAGATTGAAAGGAAAAATATTGTTTGTGCATACATATCATATATAAATCCCAAATCTATTCAAAGTAGTATGATTTAGACATATGTAAAGAGTGTAATATGATAGTGGGTGTGGATAGAAAAGTATATAATGAGAGGTTAAGAAGATCATCTTGCATTTCAGTAGTGTAAAACATTTTGAAATTGAGAGACAAATATTCCTTCTTAGATACTGTGCCATATATACCCCAAAAGAGATCTCAAAACCGAAATGTCATATGTTCATGTCAATACTTGTATGTATTCCTGTCATCTGAGCTACCACAGCACTTACAAACCTCCCTCCAGTCTTGTACAGGACTTAATTTGTTAGGCACTGCTGAAATATAAAACACACCAGCTTCTTTCTCAAATAATGTATCTAATGTGTGGCCTATATTCACCCCATCTCTCTTAAGGCACAAAGACCACCATAGGCTTCCTCTAGCAAGTTCAGAAAGACTAACACAATAGAAGATAAAGAGTTATAGTCACATATAAATACCCAAACTCCAGCTAGAGTTTCCAGCTAACCAACTAGTCTGGTTTTGTAGGATGAGCATCTAATGCTGTCAAGCAGGTACAGGCTTTCCCTAAGAAGGTGGGGTGCTGCTAGCAGGGCATTAAATCAAGCTATTATTTTTTGACCAGGTCTAGAGAAAGGAAGGAAAAAGCTGATTTTAAAATCTAGTGCCCTTGATAAAGGAGATGAATAGGCATTTTACTGGTTTGGACAGACAAGGAAAGGATAGATTTCAGGGGGTGGAAAGGAAGTGGGAGATGACAAATGGCAGGGAAGTAAAACAGCTCTGCAGCATTTTTTTATGCCACAAAGGACAAAAGTAGCTAGTAGGGTTTTTCATAGCATGAATTTGTAAAAGAAAAGGTCAGCAATAACACTGAGTGGCTCCAGGTGTTAAGTATCAATGCATTTTTTCCCTCAGTTCTACCATAACATGAGCACAGCCTCAGAGAAAAATCCCTTTATTTGAGTTGTGAATGAGGGTTTTTTTGACCCTGAGGATTTGAATACAGCTTATGTGAAAGGTTTGTAACAATAGAAACCATGAAGTGAATTACGAAAAATGAAAAAACAAACAAAATCTTACTGCTGTTATGCCAAACAGCATGTGGTTGTTGCCACTTTCGCAAGCAGCGGTGTGTTTGTGAGTGCACATCTTCTGCACTGTCCAAAGTCTTATGGGTGTCAGTAACTCTTGCACAGGCATGAAGAATTCCACTCATTTGCACAGCAGACATAAAGCCCTGAAGTATTTTCTGGAAACCATGTTTCTGACATGAAGAGGCTGTAACAGCATCCAGAAAAAATGTATCTGTAGTACTAAAACTGGTTTCCAAACATCTTCCATTGTGAAATGTCAATGCAAAAAGAATTAAATTAAAAGCAAGATTTAGTTTAAAAAAAGAATCCAAGGAAAGAAGAAGTATTGAATGACATTATGCATTTGGTGATGTAAACTGCTTCACAGCTACAGTGTCAAAGCACAGAGTAAATGAGAACAGAAGGCAATTTCCTAGATTAAATTATAATAATTGTAGCAGTTCTGAACAAAATATAGGGTCTTTTTTCTTTAAAATGCAGCTTTAGATAGTACTTAAGTAGACTAAGAGACATCTGTTACACTCATTTCCTTAGCTGAGTATGAGAGAACTAGAAGTGAAAATGAAAGGTAGCAAATCATACCTTCAAGATGAAATAGAGATGGCTAGAAGGGAGGAGGTAAGACATGAGGTCACTGATTTCTGCATTCATAGTTTGGGCTTTGAGATGTTCATTGCTGAATGTTTTGCCTACTCTGCAGAGCAGCACTTCAGCTACATGTGTCTTCTCCATATATGTGCAACTGACAAAAAAGAAACAAGTACATATCTTCAACACTGTGGGTGAATGATTGGATTGAAACACAGTGTGGCAGTGAAGGCTGCAGAGGAGCACTCTGGTCCCCAGAGCAAGGTTCTGCAGCTGTGCTCCCCCTAAGTCCCAGTGTCCATTTGAGTGACTGGCAGCACAGTGACACTCATGCCACTCATTCATGCCTCATGTGCTCAGTCATGAGGCATTTGTGAGCAAACATCCAGCCTGTCTGCAGTTCCAAAGTGTATGTTTTTTCATCTGGCAATTCATAGCAACTTATACCATAAATACACAACTTTGCTCTGCTCTCTGTTCCTTCTTGTCTTTCCTCAAAGGTCTCCAACCAGCTGGTGGGAAATAGAAAAATCTAGCTGTAACCACATACATAAGAGCCAAAGGAAAGATTTTTCAGATGCCCTGGAGAAGGACACATGCTCCTGCAAATATTACCTGTAGAGACACCACTAACTGAAGAAAGATTGCAGTAGAGAAAAGAAAGATAATTTTCATTGTGTAACCAACTGTATGCTTGCGAATAGCATTCTCTCTGAGAGTAATACTGGGAGTAGGATCCAGTTGTCCACATATCTGAGGTGCCATAGAGTATTCCAGCTGAGCTACAGCTGCCTGTATAGAGAAGTATGGATCTTCCATATGTCCTGTGGCAAACCGTCCAGCCTGTGCAGGTGCCTCAGACGCCTGAGGACATTCTGCATGGCACCAGATCTTGCTTGGAAGCAACTGGTTCAACCCCACCACCCTGTACGGCCAACAAGCACAACCCACCTGTGCTGCTTCAGCTAAATGTTCCTGTCATGATCTGCATCCAGGAAGCAATTCAGCTGCCCAATCATAGATATCCAATGCCATTCAGAGATGTTTTAGGTTATTACAGGCATGTAGGCAATATAATATGGGAGACTCATGCCCTCTGGAGCTGCAAGAGTAACTCAGGGAGAAATGGCCTACTACACAATCAGCTCTACATAACTATATTTGAATTACTCTCAGTTGACTAAAATGGGAGCTTAGACACAATACTCATGATATATATTTAGCTGTCCTAAGTTCAAGCCAATTTCTCCTACCTGCTGTGTCTTATGTTTCTTCTCATCCACCAAGCTAGTCAATATATCATAGAAGTCTATCAGGTTGGTCAGGAGGGATTTTGCTTTCATAAATGCAAACTAGCTACTACCTTCTAGACTTCCATACTTTTGGAAATAGTTTCACAATTTACCTACAGTTGCAATTGTTGCAGAATAAAAATTTCCAGTATAAAACTGCCTGAAAGAAATGAATCAACTAAATAAGGGTAACAAACACATTTTGATCAAGAGCACCACAACTACTATGGAGTTGTAGTGGTTCAGGAACATGCCATTTATAGAGTTCTTGACTAGGCAACTAATCCCCACCACTTGTGTTAGAGGTTCCGGTTAGATATAAAGAAGTTCTCTACTGTGAGGCACTGGAACAGGTTGCCCAAAGAAGCTGTGAATGCTTCATCCCTGGCAGTGTTCAAGGCCAGGTTGGATAGAGCCGTAGGTGACATGACACGGTCTTGTGGGAAGTGTTTCTGCCCATGACACAGGGTTTGGAAGTAAATGATCTTAATATCCTTTCCAACCCTAACCATTCTATGATGCTATGTTTTCTGTTCTAAAACAATCAAGTGGAACCTGAAAATGAGCTAAAAACCTCACAGGAGTGGACTCTTCTGAGTTTCATTGTGCACCCTGGGACATACTAGTGGTCAGAGTACTTCTAATCTGAAAGCTTGTTGAAGCCAACAAAGCAGTGAGGTAGTGGTTAGTGCTCCAACAAGCAAGGCAACACAGAAAGCAAACACAAGATATGCAGCACTTGCTAGGTGGGCTTCATACTACGCATCTCAATAGTCAAAGTATACCTGCCTCCCACACCTTCCAGAGTGCTCTTTTATCTTCTGTATCTGACTTTGAATAACTTTTAATTATATATGTCCTGGGCTCAGCAGTAGCAGTCATTTTTCTCTTTCTTACTAGCTGGTGCAGTGTTTTGGTTTTGACTTTCAGCCTGGGAACAGCGCTGATAACACTGATGTTTTTAGTTGCTGCTCAGTAACGTTTACTCTGACCAAGGACTTTCTGAGTTTCATGATCTTCCAGGAAGGAGGAGCAACTGGGAGGAAGCAGAGACAGGACACCTGACCCAAACTAGCCAAAGAGGTATTCCATACCACAGCACATTGTGCCCAGTAAATAAACTGGGATCAGTTTACCCAGAAGGGCTAGATCACCGCTCATGTAGGGCTGGGTATCGGTTGGCAGGTGGTGAGCGGATGTATTCTTTTCCCTTGTTATTTCCTTTATCATTATTATTATTGGTGGTAGCAGTAGTGATTTGTGTTATACCTTGGTTACTGAACTGTTCTTATCTTAACCCTGGGAGTTGCAGTCTTTCAATTCTCCCCATCCCTCCAGGAAATGGGGGGAGGAAGGCGGGGGGTGAGCAAGCAGCTGAGTGGCTCTGAGTTACTGGCTGGTTTGAAACCATGACACCTCCACACTAGAGTTCCCTGACATAAAGTGTGTTGCAGACTGTAGGCAGGGAAAAATGTCTTCACCTTGAGAAAGTATGATTTTCAGTGTCTAAATGAGCATGAGTAAACAGTGTAAGCTGGGTTTTAAGAGCTAACAAAAAAGTAAAGATTCTTGCTATTGAGTTTATTTTTTTATCAGAGGAGCAGCCCTAATGATTTAATCTATCATGTCAAAAGTCTTTAACATCAATACAGAAAGAACAGTAATTTAAATCTGTCACTGACAACTGCCCATTTTCAGCTCTAGCCAACAATGTAGCTCAGGAAAGAAGAAAAAATGCAAGCTTTATTGACATGAAAGGAGATCTCTCTTGTATATTTGTGGTAACTACCTACCTCTCACCAGAAATGACTACTGTTTGATTTCAGACACAGACCTCTGCAGTGTCTAATGGAGGTTTAATTTCATCACTTTCCTTAGTCGCAAGTGGTTGTACTTTCCTGGCAGTGATAACACTATTGAGTTCATTCAACAACAGGAAGGACAAGATGGACTGGCTTGGAAGGGTTTCTAGGTCTAACTGACTTGAGTTTGCTGACAGATGACTCCATAGTAAACTGCTTTCACCGAGTAAATGCTAAAATATGTTGGCAAAGATATGTCTGTTTTAGCAGTCAACTCAGCAATTACAGGAGGTACAACCAGATCTATTAATTAGCTACATGCAGTCAGCTAAAGCCATCAGTGTGGCTGTATAGACCTCAGCATGGACTAACTGCCCAAGTATTTTCTTACGATGTACTTAGTATGTACCAAATCGCTGCAGCTTCCTGGCTACCACTGCTGCAGGCAGTTGGCTAAAGCAAGCTCAGGTATGTTTATCTGAGATGCAGTCACAGCAGGGGTGAGCGCAGCCTGACAGCCATTTGACAGCCTCATAGTCAGTATGGGTTCAATATTAGCACTCCATAAAGCACTTCAGTACAGGCTGTAAATGTCTGGTGGGACAGTAGAAGCCTTTGGGCTCAAAACAAAATTAACTTTCTTAACACAAAAATCATGCAAAAATTATGGCGGAGTATGATAGTGCTGGGAGCCACAGAACTAACCTGATCTGGGTGCTAGGATGGTTTCTCCCAGACCACCATTTCTATACATGCAAAGCAGGAACAGAATTTACTGCCACAAGCAAGCTTTTGTGTGACTTCATTCCCTTGAGAGCTGTGAGCCCTAGAGATGCATTGTGAAAGCACCACAGAAACAGTTTTGCTTATGTAGTGTATCTGAATGAAACAGTCATGCAGGGAGATATTATCTATTTCCAGTCTGAATCTGAAGAAGAAAATACACTGCCCAACAGCAAATACTGATAGAGTAGCAGGCAGCACTGTCAAAAAATTGGCAGAATATTCAGAATACATGACTGTGATGGAGCACATCAGGCATGTTACCCTAATTTGTAGAGAACATCATGGTAGAAAATCAGCAGCTTACTGGCTATATGCTTAGTTTAAGAACACTTCTTTTAAATATGTGTTCTCTGGTTTTGGACAGAGAAAATCTGTAAGCAGCAGGGCTTGCTTTCATGCCTCTTATACTTTCATGAATCTAAACACAGAGCATCAGTGTTTTTCCAGAGTTATCTCTACCCCAAGCAACAAAGTCAGGCAGGCAGGCTATGCTAATTTATACTAGTTCTAGGTGCTGAAGTCAAGTTATACAACATTTACAAGGTATATGTTTGGCAAAATACTTTATACAACTTGCATTAAGCATCTTTGTTACCTTACTGTCTTTCAAAGCAAGTAGTGGTTTTCACAGAGTAAATTATAAACCCTACACACCAGAGACTTATCATAATTTACTGAGAAGCAGGCAATAATCAATGTCAAGCTCAGGAATATATTGTATCTCCTGCCTTTTGCAGCTGACTCAGGGATGTCCCTTGTCAAGTCAAATCCTGGCCCTGGAATCCTCTTCAGAAACACCTTAAAAATGAGTAACTGAGCACGTATTAGCCAGACATATTTCATGTTGAAAAAATAGGATGAAAGATGTTTCTCAGTTTGAATGTGCATGAGTTCTCATCACACTTTGATTTTCTCAGTCTCGTTCCTTTTAGGGCTTTCTATTTTCAGATCACTTAATACTGAAAACATGGTTTCCACAGGGCTTTAAGGTTTGTCCTCAGCCTGCAGCTGGCATCTTTTATCTGAAGGTAGAGAGTTCAAGCTGGGCTAGATGAGTACTGAAAATGGAAAAAGAAAAGGAGCACAGTACATAAAGTTTTTAGTCTTTGTCTAGAAATGCCTTCTAAGCTTCATGGACAATCAGTTCTGTACACATAGGGTAAATTGCTCCAACCTTGCTGAAATTTGGAGCATCTTGTAGAGTCGTTCACAAATTATTTATGGACCAAACTTACTTTATAATGACAACAGACTCTCAACAAAACTATTTTCAGCTTTCAGTGTAAGTGTGCCAATGACAACCTCATGAATTTCAACTAAGCCAAGTGCAAGGTCCTACACCTGGGTTGGTGCAATTCCATGTAGTCCTGTGAAGAAGGACTTGGGGGTGTTGGCTGATGAGAAACTGAACAGAGCTTGAACATGAGTGTGTGCTCTCAGCCCACTTGCAGCTCGCAGCTGTTCTGGAGAGGTACTCTTTGCTTGGGACTGCAGTGACAGGACAAGGGGTAACGGATTCAAGCTTAAACAGGGGAACTTGAAGTTAGATATAAGGAAGAAGTTCTTTACTGTGGGGGGTGGTGAGACACTGGAATGGGTTGCCCAAGGAAGCNAGAGGTACTCTTTGCTTGGGACTGCAGTGACAGGACAAGGGGTAACGGATTCAAGCTTAAACAGGGGAACTTGAAGTTAGATATAAGGAAGAAGTTCTTTACTGTGGGGGGTGGTGAGACACTGGAATGGATTGCCCAAGGAAGCTGTGAATGCTCTATCCCTGGCAGTGTTCAAGGCCAGGTTGAACAGAGCCTTGGGTGGCATGGTTTAGTGTGAGGTGTTCCTGTCCATGGCTGGGGGGTGGGGGGTGGGGTGGAACTAGATGATCTTAAGGTCCTTTCCAACCCCAACTGTTCTATGATTCTATATTACAGAACTCTTCAGAGATGCTCATTCTACCCCCGTGAAAAGCTTTTCTGAGCCCCATAGTAGTCTATCACTAATACAGTACTGGAGATGGAATGAAAAATGCACATATCAATCCTGTGTGCACATAAAGGTTACTGGCTATAAGAAGTACATCAGTTCCTCTAGGAATGTCATATACTTCATTTTTTATATTCAAGGGATAACAAGCTGCTATGCCCTTATGTTTACTGAAACCTGCAAACATTGCTGGGTCTTTACAGATAATACATGAAGTGAATACACATACACAAGGTGGTGCTGCGGAGCTAACACCATAAATGTTCTATTGGTTTACTGCACAGTCCATTTTGTGAAGCAAATGTCTGCCATGGAAAGCTTTCTTTTTTGATTTTGCACTTTCTGAATACTCCACCCTCCCCATTTCAGCTGGTCAGGAAATGTCAGTCTTGTTTCGTTAGAATGGTGGGAACTTGACTTTGGTCTTTCTCTGGCTTTTGAGTATTTTTGACAGTATTTTCAGTCGTGTCCTACACACCTTTTCCTCTAGACCACAGATACCAAACAAGTCTGTCAGCAGAATCTTAGCCAGCATGACCTAAGGTAAAATTTCAAAGTGCCTACACAAGTGTCACCCCAGTGGTCCAAATTCTTTTTTTTTTTTTTTTTTTTTTTTTGTAAGTTGGGGTGTAATTTCCTAAACCATCCAGGCACCTTAAAAATTGTATTCAGTGCCTCTAATTTAAATCCTTGGAATTAAAACAGGAGTCATCTTAAAATACTTCTTCTACTGAGGATGAAATTCACACCTGTGATTTTAATGAGCACTTTCATAACACACACTGAGATTTAAATACAATAAAAGACTGAACAAGTAGTAACATTATTTAATACAAAGTATTAATACTAGTAAATAAGGAAACATAAGGTCTGACAATCCAACGCTTTATGGAAATCATGTGTAAATGGGCATGTTCCTTAATTCATCAATTCCATTAAGTAATACCAGTTGATGCCAGCTGAATTATTTGCCATAAATTTTCAGATGCTAAAGGTTCCCTTCTGTATGTTTATGCTGACGTGAGCTGGAATAATTATGGAATTTCTTAAGGCTCACACCAGTAATACAGAGAAGACAGATAAATTGTTTTGTTAGCCATTGAAAATGAAACAAAAGCAAGAACTAGAATAGCAATGAACATGTACAGAATGGCTCATTACCTGCAAGAGTATTCTTAGGAAAATTTTAAGTGCAGAGGAGATTAATTATATTATCTAAAGTGCAGGTTTTCCTATTGAAATCCTATGCACTGGCTATACTGGCTTTACTGCTGAGTATTCACTCTGCGCAGAGTTTTTAGATAATCAGAAAGTAATTAAAGTCTGACATGTTTTGCCTAACCATCAAAGAGGTGCAAGTTATTTATTTTTCTTTGAAAACAAAAAAGTTGCTGTGTTGTATACACTGGCAAAACTAACTAAGCACTCCTTTGCTAGAGAACAAATTCTCTGTTGTCTTTGATCAATTTGACACAACTTGTTTGAAAATTTTATCACAAGGGCTCTCTTCTTTAATTAGCACAGTGTGACTGGGCAGAAAGCTTACTGTGATTGTGAGGAGGACCGAGGCCTCTCCTGTTTCTAAAGATTTTAACACAAGTGGTCAATTTGTCATCTCAGTAGTGGTGGCATAAAAATCTGCAGTAAATTCAATATCACTGTCATTTATTAGTTAAATCAGTGTTCTTATTGCTAACTCATATTTCTGATAACAAGATCAAAATCTGGTTCCTAGCAACTGTATCTTGAATTTTGGTTGATTATGTTCTTCAAAAAATATTCCCCCTCCCTGTTTCCCCAGAAATCCATACTTTCCTTTTGACAATTGTCAGTATGTAGTATAAGAAGAAAGATAAAAATTCCTGCTGCTTTTTGGACTACATTCATTCTTAACAGAGATATTCCACAGTAGCTTACTTGCTTCTCTAAATAGTGTCTGCCTTTTTATTTGTTGTACTTTGACAGCGTGTGAGTTTTTTATAGTGTGCTGAGTGCTATATTGCCTGTTGATTCCCATTTTGAAATACTGGCACCTCCTTCTTATTTTTAAAGCAAATAAATAGTAATAATAAAACCCTCTTTTCTATCCCCCAGCTTGTGCATTTTTCCTCTGCCAGTGGGCCTTTTTCTACAATTCCTACTATGAAATACAAATTCACTCTTCTAAATGAGATAAAAGGTTTTATTGAGGGACAAAGTCAATAAAGCAAAAGCAAACAGCGCTGGGCACATGCCCACAGCCAGAGGCGCAAGTGATTAGTATTTGTTACACGTTTATATACTTTCACTATTATATTAGTTACATACATATTCATAATTCCTGCATATAGGTGTGGAATATTATAACTAGCTCCAAGAATTTATTATCATACGTCTCCTCCTCTTGCCATCTGCACACTGCTCTGCGATGGTTATGGGCAGGGGTCTCGAGGACGAAGTAAGCAGTCTTCCTCTTGTGGGTAGGGATCTTCAAGATGAAGTAAGCAGTCTTCCTCACAGTGTACTTTTCACCTTTGGCACAGTTGGATGCCCCAGTAATCACACAAATGGCTGAAACCAGCTGTATCCGTAATTCTTCTGATAACTAGCAAAGGTTTAAAACAGTGTGTCCTTGCTGCAAAATTCATTGCAGGATGAGCAGACAAGGAGTATCCCAAGCTAGCAGATGTTTGGGAGGCTCTATCTCTAAACTAACTGGTAAGTAGAAGGATGGTGTTAAATAACCCATTCATGTTTAGTGTGCTCACTAAATCCTGTTATCTCAGCACAGACCTACAACACAAACATTGTTCTTTAAAGCTAAACATACTTTAGAAGACTAGTGTGAAACAATTAACTCATGTTTAGTGGGGCCATTCTATTCCCCAGACTTACAACATAAACATTGTTCTCTTTCTACAGCCTAAGTTAAGCTAAAAAGTACTTTATGTTTCTCAGGCACTAGCTTTTCCTATATCAAGACACACCCCACACACCCCCCCTTCTTTCTTTACCTTTACAGATTCTTTTACTATGTGACTCCGTTTTGCTCAAGAGTTCTGGCCCTTTTTAACTTGTTGTCTAATCTTGTGTCTTTATTGAGTTTTGTTTCTGTAAACTCATACAGTTATATCCACATAACCACACCTATGATTTGAGAAAGCAAATACACTTATATGATTCTCACACTACTGTAAATTTCCATTGTAAATTCAAACTCTACTGTAGATGGAGCTGTAAGTTTTTTCCAGGAAGTAGTCCATTCACATAACCCATAGTAGTGTCCCAGTGATAACAGGGGAAGACTCACACAAGATAGTTCAGTGAGTGGGATGGTGCCAGGTGTATTTGCAATTTATATTTGTTTTCTTTGCAATTTCCTCTTACAGAAACCACAGGTTCAGGCAAATCTTGTCTCCAGACTGTCTGTAATCCTCAAAAAAGAATGAAAGATGATTGGAGCACCCCTTAAAGCAAAGTGTATCCCATAGAAATGAGAGACAGCTTTTCAACTGGTCTGTTGAAAGCAACAGTGCAGCCATCACAAAGCAGAAGAATTACAGTGTAAGAAGTGAAAAAGATTCCTGCAAGCCACAGTCTATGTGAAAATGAAATGTCAATGACAAGTTCTAAATAGCATAATATTTTTAATGAGATTAATGCTAGCCATGTGTAACAGCAGCAGATGCAGGCTTAAAAAAGGAAAACTGAAGTGGGCAAGAAGTTAATTACGTAGGTAAACATCACAGGATCACTGTTAGCAATATCCAGAAAAAAACATGCTGTGAAACAGTGAAATTGTCTTATTCGTGTAAAAGCACACTTTTCCAGCTACTCCCCATTCATTTAAAAGAAGGGCTCATGTTCACGTCAGCTTTGCTGAAAAGCCTGAGAACCAAGAACTGCTGTGTACTGGAAGAGTAATCGTGATCTGATCTAGCACAGCTTGCTTTCCTCTGTCTTCATTCTCCTTCCCTATCTACCCTGTCGCAGAGGCCTACCCAGTAACATGTAGGAAATAAATACACTTTGAGACCAACAGAATTGGATTCAATCTAGAGAGGTGGTTTCACGTCAAACAGCACTACTGCTGACCTGATACTGTGGGCACTGCAGGAAGCAGCTCCAGAGCAGCCTGGTGGATAGGGAGGGCTGCAAATCGATCATGTTTAAGATGTGGCTGAAAAAACTTTGAAACCCCAGTCTTCTCTAGTGTGGAGGTGTTGTGGTTTAAGCCCAGCTAGTAATCCAGAACCACTCAGCCGCTCTTTCACTCCCCCATGCCCTTCTTCTTCTCCCCACTCCAGGAGGGATGGGGAGGGGAATTGAAAGAATGTCATTCCCATGGATTGAGATAAGAACAATCCAGTAACCAAGGTATAACACAAATCTCTACTGCTACCACCAATAATAATAATGATAAGGGAAATAACAAGGGAAGAGAATACAACCGCTCACCACCTGCTGACCGATACCCAGCTCTACCCAAGCAGTGATCTAGCCCTTCCAGGCCCCTATTTTATATACTGGGCATGATGTGCTGTGGTATGGAATACCTCTTTGGCTAGTTTGGGTCAGGTGTCCTGTCTCTGCTTCCTCCCAGCCTCCCCTCCTCCCTGGCAGATCATGAGACTCAGAAAGTCCTTGGTCAAAGTAAACATTACTGAGCAACAACTAAAAACATTGATGTTATCAGCGCTGTTCCCAGGCTGAAAGTCAAAACCACAGCACTGCACCAGCTACTAAGAAAGAGAAGAATGACTGCTACTGCTGAACCCAGGACATCATCACCCCTTATTCCATACCATCCATGTCATGCTCAGATCCCACATTTTTCAATATACCATTGCTTTTGTCTCATTTAAATATATATATATATGTATATACACACATACACACGCACAAAGAGAGAGAGATCATTCCTTAGTGCATGGACCAATCCCTATAAGGCTGCTGAGTTCATTCAGTCCATGATGTCAGGCTCCATCTCTTGTAACAGTCTTTCAGATTAGGAGAGTCTTTGTGCAGTGTAGGATTGTTGCCTGCTGATGAAACGACAGAACTCATCTGGTTTCATCTAAGTTCATTCTTTGTCAGGATGATGGCCAGAGGGAAGTCAGGGCCAGTCACTGGTGACCTGAAAACATCTAGTCAGTGGGCCAAAGTGCTACATAGCATACAGTTTTCCCCTAAAATCAAATCCCCTTGAGGTATACATTGGTCTTCCCCATCTTCCTGCATTACCCACCAAGTATATCTGGGTCCCTGAGAAAAAGCAATCCCACAGGTGGGTTTGCCTTTACCTGAAGCAGGAATGACCCAGACTGTCTTGCCAAGCAAATTCTTCATGTGCACCACAGGAACTTTATCACCTTCTACAATATGTAGAAGTTCTGACTGTGCCGGGCCAGCCCTGTTGACAGATCCTCTGGTGTTGACCAACCAGGTGGCCTTTGGTAAGTGTGTGTCCCAATGCTTGAAAGTTCCCCCACCCATTGCTCTCAGTGTAGTTTTTAACAGCCCATTGTACCGTTCAATTTTCCCAGAGGCTGGTGCATGGTAGGGGATGTGATATACCCATTCAATGCCATGCTCTTTGGCCCAATTGTCTACAAGGTTATTCCGGAAGTGAGTCCCATTGTCTGATTCAATTCTCTCTGGCGTGCCGTGTCGCCACAAAATCTGTTTCTCAAGGCCAAGGCAATGGCGTGGGGCACAGCGTATGTTTCNAAGGTTGGAAGGGAAGTGAGTCCCATTGTCTGATTCAATTCTCTCTGGCGTGCCGTGTCGCCACAAAATCTGTTTCTCAAGGCCAAGGCAATGGCGTGGGGCACAGCGTATGTTTCCAGCCATCCAGTGGTTGCTTCCACCATGGTAAGCACATGGCACTTGCCTTGGCGGGTTGGTGGCAGTGTGATATAGTCAATCTGCCAGGCCTCCTCATATTTGTACTTCAGCCATCATCCTCCATACCAAAGAGGCTTTAAACGTTTGGCTTGTTTAATTGCAGCGCATGTTTCACACTCGTGAATAACCTGGGCAATAGTGTCCATTGTTAAGTCCACCCCTCGATCACGGGCCCATCTGTATGTTGCATCTCTGCCTTGATGGCCTGGGGTGTCATGCGCCCACCAAGCCAAAAATAATTCACCCTTATGTTGCCAATCTAAATCCATCTGAGCCACTTCAATCTTAGCAGCTCTATCCACTTGTTGGTTGTTCTGGTGTTCCTCAGTGGCTCGACTCTTGGGTACCTGAGCATCTACATGGCGTACCTTCACCACCAGGTTCTGCACTCAGGCAGTGATATCTTGCCACAGTGCATCGGCCCAGATGGGTTTACCTCCGCATTGTCAGTCGCTCTGCTTCCATTGCTGCAACCACCCCCACTGGGCATTTACCACCATCCATGAGTCGGTATAGAAGATAAAGTACTGGCCACTTTTCTCTTTCAGCAATGTCCAGGGCCAGCTGGATGGCTTTCACCTCGGCAAACTGACTCGATTCACCCTATCCTTCAGCAGTTTCTGCAACTTGTCATCAGGGACTCCATACGGCTGCCTTCCACCTCTGATGCTTCCAAAGCACTGGAGGGACCCAGTGGACTAGATACTCGCCCATACTGTCCCACACACCCTGCCACTTATGACTGTCTAGCCTCGGAGAAAGTCTTTTGGTCTTCCTATATCATCATCTACCCTAGGCAAGCCCCAAACCCAACCCTTCTTAACTCTCAAGATCAGACAAAATGGTCGTGGATAAAACACACTCTGTATGTGTGCCAACATGGTTACTGCAATCAGTAGGCAGGTCCGAAGGGTACCCAAAGGCCATTCAAAACCTTCAGAACTCTCAAATGATGCTTTAAACTGTCTTGTGGGGGAGCTGGATGCGTAAAGGAATGTCTCCTTCACAGGTTGATCACTCAGGGAGGGAAAAGAAGATATGTAATTGCTAAACACTGCCATTATATACCTCCCAAAGTATAGAGGGGATGACCACACTGGGAACACAAGCCAGATCAGTTTCATAATCAATGAGTCTACTGTATTACAAGCCATTACCATAAAGTACAACAAAACAAGAACTTCAGCCCAGATTTCCAAGTTTGCCAACCAAAGACCAAATAACATATCACCCCTACTCATTATCAGATGAGATTGGGTGTTTTCAGGGTGGTGTGGCCATAGATGAAGACAGCAAGCCCTGACTTGAAATGTCTCCCAAAGCAAACGAAAACTGAGTAAAACTTTGTTTTTTGAAAAGAGCAGTGCTTGCCTTTTACAAACAGTCTGTGAGAGAAGGTATTCTTGCATCCACCAGAAGAACTGGATTCGGTTTCATCCTCATCCTTGGGCAATTCACATCCATACCTAAAGGAGGAGGAAGCCAGAGACTATTTCAGGGTGAGTGCATCCTCCCTCTCTCCTGTTGTGCCACCCTGCAGATCACCTGTGTCAGTCAAAGAGAGGAACAGTCTGTATTGTAATAGTGCAGGGACTGACTGAAGTCCCTCCAGTCATAGCTCCATGAACTGCCCATGATTTTCTATTAGCTAAAACACTACACCAATACAGAGGCCGGAAGCCAGCGCTCCTCCACAGCCTCACTGCTGGTAAGGGCACTGAGAGACTTTTGTGTTCATGGAGCTGGGGTCTTGCAGCCCATATCTCCAGCAAGACACCTGACCTCTGTTTTTACAGACAGGAGCAGCCCTGGCACCACTGTTAGGTGACCTGACTTTTACTCCCTTCTCACAATCAGGTGATCCAAACATAAACTCAAACCTCTGCAGGGAATGCTGTAATCACCTGGAGTGTATAAATTTAGCTTACATCTATCTACATTATTAATAGACATTTTAATAAAGTGCTGTAGCCAGCTGTAATAAGTCAAGCAGGTGAACAGGCTGTCTAAAACAATAGCTCATCCCCACTGCTTTCTGTTGGGGTGCATGTACCTATCTATTTATGTCTGTAACATGCTGGTAACATTAATTAAAGCTCCATAAACTATTTATAGGTGTTCTTTTTATATAAAAGTGTCATTTAAAATGCAAACACAGGTTTATCACCCTCCACCTCACTCCTGCTTGCAACAGCCCATGACTCAAAGTTTAAATTGACAGCTGGCCTCCTTTAAAGCACACCAGGGTGTGAAGTCCCGCTCTCTTTCAATATTATTGAAGCCCCTTAGAGGTAGGTTTTCAAACCAAATCCATGGGGCTCAGCATCAAAGTGATGGTTTCTGTGTGCAGCAGGTATGTTCATTAATTGTGTCAGGACACAGTGAAGTTACAGTGTTGGCAAGAGAACCGCATTAGGAAAATGATCTGTATAATTACAACCACTGCATTATTCTAAACACACTTCTGTCTGGAAAAACCCCCACTCGTCTCAGCTTGTGCAATGTCATTAGTACCTACTGCATCTTTAATTGCAATTAACACTACTTTTTTTTTACGTCCCACTTTTGAGAAGAAAAAAATCCCACAAATTAGATGCATCACACTTTCCTACTGTGAAATGCGGTCTCTGTCTTGTTGTTCCCTGTAGAATCTGTGATGAAAATGGATATTATCTTTGGACTCTAAATGAGATGCAAGATCAACTTATTTCTTTCTATTAGATGTGAACATTATGTAGTATCTTACCAATGATTCACTTTAAATCATCCTCATCTTCTGAAATCCTCTTTATTCAGATTACTGGACAAGCATGACAGAAAATGGAAGCAAGTTGTTCTCAGATCCTTCTTTGATCTACTTTCAAAACCAATTTGCAGTAAGTTAGCTCCAAATTGATTTCAGGAGTTAATCATCACCTAGTAAACGGCATTAATCAATATTATGTATTAGAAAAATACATAATTAGAAGAATATAATGGCTAAAGTGATTAAGAGTTCAGAAACTCTCACATTTCTTTAATATTTGACATTACGATCACAAATAATAATTATTAATAAACTTAAATTCGTAACTTACCACTATAAATAGGAAACTTTTATAAGAAGATTTTAAGACAGAGTTTGCACAGCACTGAACATATACCAGAAGAATGCCAGTTTCCTTTTAAAATACTGCTTCTGGTTCTGCTTTCCTTCTTTGTACTGCAGTTCTAATTAGAATAAGTCAACTTTTTCTCTTGGTGACACAGACATGCTTGTTAGATAGCATTACCTGTCTCATTGTCCAGAAGGGTGCAAATGTAATGACACCAGCTACCATCAGATTGTTTTGTACTAATTTTGAGAATGCTTGATATATGTTTAGATCACATTTGCTTGTATGAGTGGTTTTTGTGGCCCTGTGGTGTTTAAATATGCCAGTAGCATCTGCAAAAAAAAGCAGCTCACATCAGGAGGTTATTTTAATAGCAAAAGATTATGCACTAGAGTAATGTGACATTATGTTAAGATAATTAGATGTAAGAGATTCCATCCAGCCACCTGAGCATTGTATCAGTGAACTCAGAACTTTAAACTCCAGTCAGACTTTCGACATACATCTCTGAGACAGTTTTTGGCTTAGTTTTAAATGAGATAAGGGTTTTTTCTTCTGCCTGTGGTCTGTATATCTGCCTAGCTGATAGGCCAGAACTGCTCTGTTTAAAGTTCTGGTTTAAAGTGATCGCCTACCAAAATGAGAAAGTCTTGCATTATCATGATATCATGTAGAATGATATACAGCAAATTATGCAATACAAGGTGAAGTAGAAATAAATTGTATGTTGGTTTTACACCCCCAGAGCAGACTGGAGTCCATTGTGACACATATATTGGTGGTTCTTAATAAGAAACCGAAGAAGCAGCTCCTTCATGGATACATATATTTTATATTTTATTATGTTCATATGGTGTGGTCGCAGCAATCCCTTACACTTGGTATACCTGAGCACTTGCACATGGCAGCACTCAGCACTGCAGTGCCTGGCACTGCCTATGTTAGTATCTGAGAGCCCTCGGCCCTGAACTGGGTTTCCAGAATTCACAGCTAAACCATGGTATATCTAGTATCCTGCAAGTAGGATTTCTCTTAGCTAGCAGCTAACAGTATAAATGAGAAAACTGGCTGAAACAAGAAAAGTTGTAGGGAGGGATGTGGCTCCTCAGAGCTCAGAGCCCTACTATGGGGATTCATGACTTTGCAGCCCAAGAGGAATCTGCACATTTTGTAGCCTCTGTTCACAAAACACAGCTGAAAGACAAAAAGATGTCACAAGATTAACCCAAGGTTTGAGGGATACAGCAGGATTTCTAGAAGATAATAAGCAGGATCAGAACCTCAGCCTTTTCCATGAGCAAGCACAAGGTACCATGCCTGCAGCTTTACTAATTAATAGTACAGCTCCTTAGGTCTCAGCTACACTTCAAAGACATGGGTGCTACATCGACACTGCTCATGGGAAAGGTCTTTTGAAGACTGACTCCCTGGCCCTGTTTAGTTTGTCAATATAGCTCCAATCCAAGTGGCCAGGCATTTGGGATGAGCTATCCCATAGTCCAAAACTTACCCTTCTGTTAATCTGCTGCCGTGGAAACAGCTGGGTCAGAGAGAAGGGACATGTAGGTCCTGAAGCATGGATGCTAGAAGATTCACGTGAGAGCCTGGTTTACAGTCCCTCTCTCCTTTACAGACTAAATTATTATGATATATGAATATTAAATGTGACTGTTGCATGCTAAATATTTATCTTAGCCAAGGCTGGTCCCCAGATCTCACCTTTCCTAAGAGGACACTCTGACTTGTCTCCCTTTCTGTCTTGTTAATAAAACAGAAGAGACAGGACATAGGCAATTTCATGCATTAAACATGCAAGCTCTAAATACAGCTGGTGAATATATCCATAGTACTTTTGAGGCACCTGTGAGTCTCAAGTGGGGGAATGAAAGTTTAAGTCACATAAATAAGAGAGTGGGCATTAACAGAATTTACTACTGCTATAATTTGTGTTATACAGTGGTTAATGAGCATTCTTGTGCCACAGTGAAGGTGAATATATTGGCATGACCTCTAAAACACAGCTTCAGCATTTCAAGGAATTAATGTATACTGTTAATAAGTTCTTTCTGTGTCACATGTTCCTTTTACATCCTTATCTTTGCCAATATGCGAGCAAAACATACTCACTTTCCAGTAAGAATATTCATTCTTGCCAATGTATTTTTCCATTCTCAAAAAAACACCCAACTGTGCCCAAATAACTTACTCCATGTGAAGGAAAAGCAACAAGACATTAAAGGCAAGAGTCAAGTCTCTACGAGAGTGAACTGTTTGTTTTCTCTACATGCTAATGATTTAGCACAGCCAAATGGTGAAATAATGGCTACCTCCAATGGTTTCAGACCCTGAAAATGTAAATAAAACAAAATGTTTCTTAGCTTCTTAGGACACACATATATTGCCAATCTCTAAATTTTATTGTGGTGATTTATGGAACAAGAAGTAACTGTGTATCTTCTTCATAGTTCCCTATCTTTCATATAGACCTCTACTAGAACAGCTTTTCCCAAAGGTGGCTTGCCAGTGGGATGTGTAGGACCTTGATAATCATTTATGGCTATCTGCTTCTTACTACATGTGCAGTATGGTGTCAAAGCTTATGGTGGGATTTGATTTGTAAGGTAACTCCTCGCTGATAAGAAGTAACACCTCAACCGCAGCATAAGCAAGTCACAGGGCTGTGGGCGACTTGCTGCGCAGCTGAGAAAGGATCTCCAAATAAAACCTGCTACTTTAGTGTTCAGAGGGAAGGGGAGTCCCTGCTTCTTCTTCTTTTTTTTTTTTTTTTTTTTTTTTT
>NDXB01005578.1:34438-53468 GCA_002631895.1 Agapornis roseicollis | reverse complement strand
CCCGGTGTTTTTTTTTTTTTGTTTTTTTTTTTTTTTTTTCAGAGGGATAAAACAACTTATCCCATATTTTTCATGAGAAAGACTGGGAATCCTCTGTACTTACCTCTGTAAGACAAAGTCAGCCTGCAGTGCCTGAACTGGGATGTGAAGCAGGCTGGTAAGAATTATCTTTGATCTCATTTGTCTTGCTGTGTCTTGGGTTTCCAGATTAAAACTGGTTAGAAAATGTGCTGACACCTTCTACGTCAGATTCCATACCTCCATGAAACTGTTTCAGGACCTGGAAATGCAAAGAAGTTGTAAATCTGCTCTTCTAGGGAAGTGAAGAGAATAAGCCTGGCTGAGAGGGCTGGTTTTAGTGTCCTGTCTGTGGCTGTTCATTCACTTCACATTTTGGGAAGCTGGAGTTCAAGGGGCTGATCACAACCTCATGGAAAACAAGGAAAATTGTACTTCTCACTCTGGTGTATGCTGTGGGCATCAAATATTTTTAAGATACAGTTCACAATCTTTCTGCTCCTGTGTTGCAGGTGACATTTCTCAGTAAATATTTGGCTGGTCTTTCTGAGCCTATGAGCATACAATAACAGTTTTGCTGGAAGCGTCTGGTCCTTATTTTTAAACACAGAGTGAGCACTTCAGTTATTAACAGAGGACTAAATAGCTCACTGAGAGAATATAAATGACAGCAGCAGCTCTGACTACACACAATGTTTCTGACACACCACTCCTGCCACACCCTCTATCTGATGCCAATTGAGACCATCCTCATGTTATTAACACAATGCCCCCTGATGCTGGCATGTTATTGCGTGCTTATTTTAACTACAATCTGGGATACATTTTCATTTGACTTTTATAAACAAAGTGCTTAGGAAGTCCTCCAAGAAAACATCTGTCATTTTACCCACCATTTTAGGGACATGTTCATCTTTGTTAAATTTTAATATTATTATTACATCACAATTGTTTATTCCTTAATGCCAGTTTACATATTTTCTTATGCTGCCTTCACCTTAAATAAGAATCAATAGCAAAAAAAATCACACCTTATGCTGTGAGGTGGACCTCATTTAAAGTACTCCTCATACCTGTGGAAGTACTGTATTTCATGACATGCATTTATCCTTTATTTCTAGACAGGAAAGTCCATACTACACAGAAATCTGTGAGACTTATATTCTTGGGCTCAATTTATTCCACTAAGTGGATGTTCTAGCACATTTAAAATAGGAGCTGTAGGATATAATGCAACAGTAAATGCTGCTTTTCAGCTAGTAGGCATCTTACAAAGTCCCTAATTGCTTCTGTTTTAGCCTCTTTGGAAAACTGCAAAAATTATCATTCTTTATGGGCTTTCTGTTGTGACTAAAAATGAAGAAAAGGGATAAGTTTTCTAATAGAACCCAGTAAAGTAATTTTGAGTACATCATTGCCAAGGGAATTAACTAGAAGGAATAAGTACATTCTTCTTTGCTAATGTGCTTTCTACCCTATGTTCAATATGTCTGAGAAGATCTAGACAAGATCCACAGAAGGTATTTATGCCCTAATTTCCATTGCTTTAACTAGACATCAGAAAATGAAATAGGAATCCATTGCTTTTGCATATTTATTGATCTGACTTACAGACCTGGGTATTTTGGGAGAGGTGTGTACAAGTGAAGGGAAAATCCCTCTCCCTAGTTGTAGAATTAGGCACATAAGAACCCATTCACATGGTTTTTTTTTCCTTTCAGATTTCTTTAACATCAAAAGCTAATGACATTCCCACTCACAGTCACCTCCCACAAGCCCATTTTCTACAGGTGCTCTTATTTGCTACCACAGAAACAGCAATGACACTAATTAAGGCATTTTGAGGACTGCCACATACAGGACATATAGATAATAGCCATTACCTTGATAACAGTGACAGTCAGGGCTGTCACAGACACGTCACTCTTAACAGCACTGCTGGAGTTGAGGTTGTTCTTAGAAATAACACTTGAGGTAGACTTTGCTTTGCAAAGCCACATTATGGATCTTTCTTGCTTAGAGGATGCCATACCTGTTCTTCAGGCATAGCTGATACTGGGACATTGACACAATGATTAAATGTAAATGCTAAGCACGAAGATTTCAGATGTCATTTTTGAGTGACATTCATCTACTGTGGTATCCATAAGCACACTCTCCTCCTGAAATACTCTGTGAATCAATGTGATTATTCAGCCTGAATAATTAGAAACATCAACCTTTGTCCAGTCTATGCCAGATAAACTCAAAATAGCACTTGAAGTCACATTTTCTTAATTAAAATGTTTCCTAATTAAACACAAAATATTTGTAGATCTTATCAGACTGCAATATGAATATTAATGAGGTGTAGCTTGTGAATGTATAGAATTTCAGAAAGTAATTCTGTCAAATTACCCAGTGCACTGTCTGGTATGCAGTATTGATGTATTCATTTACAGACCTCCATTCTGGTTTTGCAAAGTTATTTCTGCATCTGATAAACCTTTAGAGGCTTAGATCATATGAGCTCTGCAGCTTATGTTATATACATCTTCTTGCCCAGCCTCACCTTAAGCCCATCACTACAATGCAAGGTTACTGTGATGCCTTAAGGTTACTTTTGACAACCTCTTCAAAGTAAAGTGTAAAATCCTAAAGCCAAAATTTTCCTAGCAGCATTTTACTTAAAATTAGAAACACTCAAACACACAAAATAGTGAAGTTCTCTGAATTCATTAACTCACTAAGTTCCTGAGGCATATCAGTCACCTGTTTTCTTCCTGTTTCAAAAAAGACAAAGTAAAGTAAAATCTATAATATGAAAATCACATCATAGACAAAATACTTTGGTTAATGAGAAAGCTCCTCTGCCTGACTTCTCTGTTATGGGTTAGGGGCTTTTTTCAGGACTTGAAAAGAGAAGATGGTAGATGCAGTCACAATCTAGTGGATGCTGTAAGGAAAGTTTCACAGGATCATTTATGTTGGGAGGGACTCTGATGGCTGTGCAGTTCAGCCCTCTGCTCATAATAAGCAAACTTAGATCTTTTGCTGAGGGGCTTGTCCAGTCAGTTTTGGCAGTTTCTGTGGGTGGACATCCATGCAAACTATCTGACAATCTGTTCCAATGTCTAGCAATCCCCATGGTGTAACATGTTTCTTTCTCATAAATCAGGCGTTCCCTTACTGCAACTTATGCTTATTGCCTTTCTTACCGCCACCAACAACAACCTTCAAGCAGAGTCTTGTCTGTAATCTTCCATTAGATGGTCAAAGAGAACAATAAGACCTGCCTGCACCCTTTCCCCTTCTCTTATTAAGATGAAAAAACCCAGCTCTCTCAAATTATCTGATAATCACAGGTTCCCACTGGCCTGAAAACAAAAACCTGCACTGAAATACTTTGTTGGCTGCGATCAGCAGCTGGGCACTGTTGATACACTGTTCCCCACAGCAGCTGTAATTTCTGCTTCCGCCTTCCTTTAAGTAAGATGTCGCTGCAGTCAGCAGATGATTCCCCAGAGGGTGGAAAGTGGAAATAATTCAGCTAAGCAACAAACAAGATAAAAAGCAAGTATAAACAATAAAGAAATAGCCAGCTGTCATTGGACAAAGTCCAGTTCCAGATGAGGTCTTTATCAGGTCAGTGCTCCAGGCCCAAGTTTGTCCGAGTGGTTACAGATTAGATGTACCTTTCTTACAGTGAAAAAGAGGGATGGAATAAAAGCATGGCTGAGATTTGCCTGAGTAGAAGGAAGCCTCCCTGTCCAGGTGCATCCATAACCCAGCTGCAAATGGCTTATCAGTGCATTTGCTGTTGCGAAGAGAAAGATGATGAATTATAACAGGTGATGGCTGCTCTGTGCTTCAGCTCTGCCTGGAGTCTGAGGCTGCTGGAGAAGGAAAATGAGGGGTTGGCACAGCAGCCAGTTAAACCAGTGCCTGCTCACCTCAGAAAGCCCAGGAAGCACAAATCACCTTTTTCTTTCACATCACTAGCAGTTGCTGCCCGTAATGTAGAGAAAGCTATCTGTCAGGGTATCAGTACTATTCTCCATGGGCTTATACAACTGGCAAAAGAGGGCTTTGCTTCCTTACATGGGTGGAAGAAGAAGCCCACAACATGTATTTGACAATTGTTATCAAGAAACAGTTATTTTTATTTTATTTATTTTTTAATATTAATAACAATAGGAATCTTTCAATACCAAGCAAGTTAACTCAGTGTTAAAAGCTCTTGGGTGATGTTTGGGAGGTGAGGGTGGCACCATGAAAATCCTTCACCCTTCTGGATGCCCATCCATGGTCCATATGTGGCAGCAGCCCACTGCTCTCAGGCTGTGCCTGTCAGCCCCAGCAGGGCTGGTTGCCTCTATGCCACAGCCAGAAGCCTGTGGGCTTTGCTGTTCTCCCAGGGGCTGGGCAGGAATGAGAGCTCCATACAACCACTGCCACAGAGAATAGCTGGCTGGGAGCTGGGTCACTTCCACTTTAAATTTTAGCAAGGGTTTCACCAGTTACCTTCTCATGAAGATTTGCCTTAATCTGAAATGGGAGGCCTTGATTTCAGGTTTTTTTTTCAATTTCTAGCTATCCTTTCTTCAGGACTGAATTTCTATCAACAATGAACAACAAAGTGAGACAATGTGTTTTGCTGTTTTGCTGTCATTTTTATGAGTGAATTCCATATAGCTGGCAAGAGAATAGCTCAAGACCTTAAATGTTAATGCATCATCCAGATCTTCAAATCTGATTTTCCCCTAAAATCTGCATTAGCTCCTTAATTAGACATATAACTTTTTAGTGTCTTATTTTAAACCAGATACTATAATAAATACCAGATTTCAAGAGTATAAAATGAGTCACAAGCTCCAAGATAGTAATTTCCTTACACAGGAGAATATGAAATTACTTTTAACAGTGAAGATCTCTCATTACTTCACTGCTGTGCTGTGACATGCTTCTTGATTTTATGCCACAAGGAACTGTGAACTGAGTGTATTATCAAGACAGAATTATCATTAAATTAATACAGTTGGTTAAAGCAGCCAGGAACGGGCCTGTGTCTCATCCAAGTGCAGGAACACCAGTATTTGTTTTCCAGCTTAATCTTCCATTCTGGATGAACATGTAGTTCTGGGCAGTGCAGGTGCTGGACTCACAGTTTGGCAGTTCTCAGATACATTTTTTGTGACTGGTGACACTGATCTCTGAATGGCTGTGCAAAATATTCCTAACTGCCATCCTCTGTATTGTTTTTCCTCCCTCTTTCAGGCCAGAAAGCAATTTAGGGAGAACTTTTCCAAAGTGTTATAACAGCAATTTTCATTGAGGGCTGTCTAGCAAAGGCCTAAGTTTTTAAGCAGGCACCCAACAATAGTGCCTATAATCAAACTCTCCAAGATGCTATGATTCTATGCCCATGGAAGTTAGGCATGCGAGGTCCTGAGCATTTGGAAAGTGATACTTTGATTGCACCCAACGTTTAAATGCTTAAAATAATTAAAACCCTATTCTTTAAAACATGTTTTTTCTCCATTACCCAAACTTGAATCTCTAGCCTACAAATGGTTCCCAGGCACTCTGTGGCACGAAGTGTTTAGAAATTTATTTGTCTAATTAGGCTCCAAAAGGGCAGCGGATATAATCTTTTCAGTTACACCATTAGCTAATTCAATCCCTTCTGCAATTTTTATGACATTTCTGGCTTGAATTTCTGTATGTGAAAGCCTGACTTCACTGTACTCAAAGACAATTTTTTTGACTTGCAGGCATCAGGATTTCAGTCAGTGTATCTATTTGACACTTGACCCAATCTCAGCTGAGCTTCCTAGGTGCTAGCAATGTTTTCAGCCACTGATCTATGATCATCAGATTGGAAGAGAAGTAGAACTAGAAGTTGTGTATAAATCTCCACAGTCACATTGCTTTGAAGATTCACAAGCATAAAAACCACACCTGAGCATTACCTGTTTGAAAGGGGAAAGCTGATGGTCAGAGCTGGATAGATGATGTGCTTGCCTATATTTCATGCCTGGCTTTCCTTCAAAGAGCTGCTTTGCCAGCATTTGCAATAAAGCATTATTATTTATATAGCCCAAGTGTTTAAGAACACCGATCACAGATAAGGACTCTGCTGTGATAAATGCTATACAAACAAAGATAGGAAAGAGCTTAGATCTAGCCCAAGGACTTTGTAATGTAAGACAAGTGATAATATAGAAGTGTAGACAGTCTAGGAGAATGCTAAGATAAAATAAGTCAATACCAGTCAGCGTATCAGACAGTGATGCTAGAACACAGGTAGTCTAAAATCCATCAAACATTTCTGTGTAGCTCAGGACACAACAGAAAATTAAGAAGGGATTTCTAAGAGAACATGGTGTGGCTTGGTACAAAGAGAGCACCCCATGTCTGGAGAGTGCTGTAGGTAAAAGGAAAAAATATTGTTTGAAAATATAATAAATGAATTACAGAAGTTCAGGTATGGAAATCAGCTTCTTGATTCTCAGGGAGAGATGATACAGAAGTGAGGAAGGCCAGAAGGGACCTTGAACTTGTAGACAAAAATATTTTTCTCTGAATAAGACATGGCCTGTGCAGGAGCTGCAACTTGTTTCTGGCCCTTGCTCAGGTCCTGTCTAAGCTTAGCAGACCCAGCCCCAAGACTAACCTCACATGCTGACCCCAGCCCAATGCCTCAGCCCCACCTCAGTCCTCTGCATCCTGACAAATATGAATATTGGACAACAAATCCTAAACATGACACAAATTTACTATTGCAACAGCCTGTCTGTGTGCATAGAGACAGAGGGAGGCTGGGGGTGCAAGAGTGAGCAGAGCATGTTGCAGATGCTTAGAAAAGAGAGCAGCAAGAGCCATGTGAATGGATGGTAGAAGCCATATTCAGGTATGTTCTGCAACAAGAGCTCATGATGCTGAAATAAACCTGGAAGTGAGATCTTTAGGTGAGATTTGGCTTGAAGATGTTAGCAGATAACAGGAGTATCTGCTGTTTATGTAATAACTGAGAAAAGGAATTGTGAAGGAGGACTTAGGAGAAAGGGACTAAAGACTAGTTTTAGCCATATTGAAAAAAAGGTAATAATTGAGCCTCCAAAGGATCAGAGGAACCATTCCAAAGGATCAGAAAGACAAACAATGGAGATATTATTTGGGCATGTGGAGGCAAGCCTGAAGTTAAGGGCTAGTAATCAGACTACCAGTGAGCTAAAAATTATGATTTATATCTAGGAAAAGTTCTTGAAAAGTTAATTATGTGTCTTCACTAGAAATTCAATAATTCCATTTTTCCCTGGAAGTAAATTATCTTGCTGGAATTAATTTTCTGTATTGACCTTTCTTTCTGAGAATAGAAATACATGCATTTGAGCAATTTTTATTCCAGTGAAAATGCATCACCTACATCAAAATTAGGTTCTCTACTCAAGTGTCCTGCTGTTACCAATTTCCATCTCAACAGTCACTCATCTGGTCCTCATCTTTTTATTTTGCTAAATTCATTGAGCAGAGAAGATCAAACACCTTGTATTTGACCAATGGAATATTGCTTACTAGGAGAAAATTGGATTATGCCTTGTTTATTAGACTTTGCTTCAAATGAAGAGTGTATTTTAGTATCCCTAGCCCCAGTAGGTGCACACTGCAGCTGACTTACTTTCTTCTGAGTTAGTAGAATTGTAAATTAATATAAGAGGTCAGGCTGGAAGAAACCTTGAAAGATTGTCTGATCCAGATTCTCATGGGAAAGGAAGCCTAGATGATATTACCTAGCAACCTGTCCAATTGCTTCTTGAAACCTGCAATGATGTGGACTCTGCCACATCCCTGGGGAGTTTGTGCCAGTGAATGATTGTGCTCACTGTAAAACATTTCTCTCTTGTGTTGAGGTAAAGTCTCCCCCTATGCATCTTGTACCTGTTGCCCCTTCTCTTCTCCATGTGGTTCCTTGTGTAGAGAAAGCCTCCATCCTCTTTGTAGATGCCTATAAGTACTGAGGTACTGTAGCCATACTTAGTAAGAAAGCAAAGTATATAAAACTGTGCTTCTTGTATTAATCCATTTTGCACAGAAGCAAGCTGTGTCTTCCTACTTTCCTCTTCACTTTTAGGAGTTTTAATGTGTTTCATCTTGGTATTTATAATTAACAAATTTAATGAGCAAAACTCCTCTGGAAAATAACTGTGTGTTTCCAGAGTATTTTCTTTCACACCCTCAAGTGGGTGAACAGACATTTGAGCTGTGTATTGTTCCTATTTAGCAAGTGTTTTACCTGGATCCATACAGTCACCTCAGTAGCAGCCATAGGCAATTTCTTTGAATCATTTCTTTCATATTTCTTGATAATATCTTACTCCAGATTTCAAGTGTTAGTAATTGCCAGCAGAAAAATCTTTATATTTCATTACTAGTATACAAAGCATGTGTGAAATTGACATCCCATACTGCTCTCTCTACTTCTAAAAACACAGAATAAATAGATGTTTTACAAGTAACTATTCACAGACAGGGAGATGCGAAAATCTATCATCTCAACTGACAAGCAAGGTCCAAGGGTAAGTCTTCTGTAAGTATTTCACTACTTTACCACTGAGGTTGGCAAAAGGAATTGCTGAAGGTGAATGCCAGGTCTCGTGATGCATGTTCCCATCCAGTCACCCACAGAACAGCTGATTGAGCCCATTTCATCTGCATGTTTATGCTTTAAGTCTGTGCATGCTGATCACGAAGTAAATATGTGATGACTAACAGGGATACTGTCTGCTGCCGCTGCTCAACTAGACTGATTATCACAGAGCAGAGCTGGATAGTGCTGATGGCGACAGGCTAACACAAACAAGAAGCCTATCATTCAGCTGAATCAAGTCTGCTTTACAGATGACCATATATACTTTTGCAACTTATCAGGAAGATCAGACAGCATTTGCAAACTGACATAGCTGTGGGAATAGCAAACGTGATGAGGATATGGGCAGTTATACAGGTAAGTTGGTATTTAAGTCATCACTATGCATTAAATGATCAAACACTGAGTGAAATATTTTTGAAATATATGTAACTGCTTCACGGAGTGTATGTGTGGGTGTGCATAAATAAATCATAAATTTTCAGAAAGATTTATTCTGGAAGGAACGTCCTGAGGTAAACAAGTCCAGCTGCCTGCTTAATGCAGGGCAAACTTCAAAGGTATGTCAGGCTGCTCATAGCCTTGTCCAAGAGAAGTATGCAAATCTTCAGGAATGGAGATGACACAACTCCTCTGTGTAAGATGTTCCAGTGTTAATCCATCGTAAACACTTTTCTTTTTATACCCAAGACGGGTTTTGTCTTTCTGAAACGTGTGACTGTCAGTTCCATGCTGACCATGAGCCACCATCTTTCTCCTTCAAGAGGCAGCAGACTGTGACCAGTCCTCCTCCTCAGCATGTTCTTTTCCAGGCTATGCAAACCTATTTCCCTAAGCCTCCTCTTGTCCCCCACATTATGTGCTCCACTTCTCAACCAGCCTGCTGTGGGATACTATCCAGTTTGATGATGTACAGATATTCCACAGAAAGACACTGTGATGAGGACATCTGGAGTTCCTGCTGATGGAGAATGAAGCCCCTTCATATCATTTGTGACCAATAGCATGGCTGTGTTAAAACCTTTTTTTTTGCCAAAGTGCCTGGGTAAAGGTGACTTGTATGGCAGGTGAGGTGCTGTGTTGGGTTTGTAGGTAGAATGGTCAGAGGTTTGTGGCTATGAGCTGGCACATGGCACCCTCAGTGTTCATGCTCACTCTACAAGCATCACAAGACCCCTGTGAAAAGCATGCCCCTTGTTCCCAAAAGGTGCCCTAATCAGAGTGTGCGCTATGCACATCCAGTCTACTGCAGACTTCACAGAGTCTGTCATTTATTCAACACAACAGGTGGCTGATTTGAGACAGCCTAAGGTTTATCTGATGAGACATAACATCCTATTTCAGCTTAAGATAAATCTGGTGCTGTTAATACCAAACAGATTAATTCAGTTTAATTATATTCTGAATTTCTTACCTCCTCAAGAGTGTGTAGAGGGAATCCAATTATGTTTCATAGAAGGGCCAGCTGTTGTGACACAGGGTGACTCCTGGTCCAGGCATTTATTTAGGATTTGTAGTTTTCTGAGGAGACGAGAGGGAAAACTATTAACTGCTGACAGAAGAATATACAGAAAACCATAATATTACTACCATATTTCAGGTCTTTGTACAAATCAGAGAAGGATTTATTTTCCTTTGCTAATCTGAATTTAAGCATTAACCAGACTGATGACAATATGGACCCATCTGCCAGACCTATTCTCAAAATAAACTCCCTCATCACAAAGTTAATGCAGTGATTAACCCACAGCAAGATACAGCTCTGGTGTTTGGTGTATCATGGATATAGAAAAGCCTAAAAATTTCCTAACATGGCATCTTTGGCCTGTTTTCAAGGCTTTCCATGCTCTGCTGTTTCTGGCAAATGTGTTCTGTATTCAGAGACAGAACTGGGTGATAACTGCTATTCAGCTGGAGAAGGTGATCCTCCATGAACCAGTCCACGTCATAGATGCCACCATCCTATCCTATCTTTGTACTGGATAAAGCATGTCCTAGAAGTTGCTACAGAGCACAGAGGAAGTTGCACAGATTAGCTAGGACAGATAGAGGGGAGTGGATTAGATGTCTACACTTAGGCATCTAATTCAGGCACTCTAGGGCATCTGAGGCATCTTTGCTAGGCTAGCAGATATGGCACAGGATCTACAAGGGTGCCTGTGATCTCCTGGAGCAGCAAACAGAGGCCAGTCAGGACATGCTACAACATCTCAGGCAGCATTGGACTGAATCTCATCCTGGGTGGCACACAACTCTTAGACCATAGTACTTACAGAGGTGTTATGTTGTTGTTCTGCTTGAGTGTCTGCTTGAGGGAAAGGAGGGTCTACAGAGGGATCTGGACAGTCTGGATTGATGGGTTGAGGACAACTGTAGGAGGTTCAACAAGACTCAGTGCTGGGTGCTGCACTTAGGCCACAACAACCTCATGCAATGCTGCAGGCTTGGGGAAGAGTGGCTAGAAAGCTGCCTGGTGGAAAAGGACCTGGGGGTGTTGGTCAACAGCCAGATAAACATGAACAGCTTGTGTCCAGGCGGCCAATAAGGCCAAGAGCATCCTGGCCTGTATCGGCAATAGCATAGCCAGCAGGGCCAGGACAATGATCATCCCCCTGTAGTGGGCACTGGTGAGGCTGCATCTCAAATCTTGTGTTCAGTTCTGGGTCCCTCACTACAAGAAAGACATTGAGGTGCTGGAGCAGGTCAGAGAAGAGCAACAAAGCTGATGAACAGTCTGGAAAACAAGTCCTGTGAGGAATGGTTGAGTGAACTGGAGTTGTTTAGTCTGGAGAAAAGGAGCCTCAGAGGAGACTTTAGCCTCTCTACAACTACCTGAAAGGAGGGTGCAGTGAGGTGCATATTGGTCTCTTGTCCCAAGTAACAAGCAGTAAGATGAAAAAAAATGGCCTCATGTTGTGCCAGGGGAGGTTTAGATTGGATTTTAGAAAAAACGTCTTCACAGAAAGGGTTGTCTTAGGCAATAGTTGAATCACCATCCCTATAGATATCTAAAAGATGTGCACATGTGACACTTCGGGACATGAATTAGTGGTGTACTTGGCAGTGCTGGGTTGATGGTTGGAGTTGATGATCTTAAAGGTCTTTTCCAACCTAAACAATTCTATGGTTCTATGATTTTATGTACACAGGTGCCAGCAAAGGTATAAAAAATCACCTGATGCCTGCATGGATGTGCCTTGGGTGTCTGATATTCAGGCAACTGAAGGCAGGCAAGAGGAACCTCATGCTCTGTTAGCACTGGCCATTCCAGGGATACATCAGGCCTGACCTGGCATGTCACTAACCACCTGCAAGCCTCTTCCAGGAGGCAAGTAGCCACTGCCTCCTGCACCAGGGTCTGGAAGAGTGTTACCCAGAAGTCACTCTTGTGTCTCTGTGTCAGTGGACATTTGTTAGAGATACCAGGAAAGTTCAGACTTGTGCAAAATGAATTTCAGTTGAAAGCCAGAGAGAAGAAAAACAGTCATTGCTGCTGGTGTGGATTTTCTGTGACTCCTGATTCTCACAGATAGCTTAAAAAAACTGATGCTGCCTGAAAGCATCTGCAGTGTGACCAATATTAAATTGACGGTTCTTGACCTTCTTTAATCCTTTAGGTTTAACTTTATTTACACTTCATTTGAATTTAATGGCTTCAGGCAACCATGGGTAGTCATGCCTTACTCTTTGTACAGTTTTTGCTATGTGCAAGGACTCTCTCCCACTGTCACCAGCTCTCCAGTCCCAAAGGCTTCTAAGAGGGATCACAAGTTCTGACTTCAGTCAGAGCCACTCATTGTAGCCAGAGTCTGGAAAAACACAAAGTAGCTCCAACCAATTTAGCTTGCACAGTTATGCATTTGTTTTTTTAATGGACTCTCAAGCTTGACTACTCATCCTTGTCATTGACTACACATGAATAATACATCTCGCTTGAACTAGGTGAGATAAATTCCCAGCTGTATTCAGTCATCAGCTACCTGCTTCATGCCTGTGGAATACAAAACATGCCCATCTATTTTTAACTATTGAAGACTAGGAATGATACACATTATTTAGGGTAGAGACTCGTGATTCATTTCACATGTCTGCCTATATTAATGGGAGGGAGGACTGCCACTACTAAATAAAGTATTGTTGAGGGAGAGGGAAGTCAATTCCAAAACCATCTTCTATTGATAGCACACTGAATACTGATACTAGGCTTTTAATGCTACAGTATGTTAAGAGTCTATGTGCAGAGTCTCTGGCCTGAGCCTTCCTGGGATGGCAAAGCCTTCAGGAGCATCAGGACCCAGCTCCTGAGAGGGAATCCCTTGTATATATCTCCCCAGGCATATCTGATCTGGGACATTTTGAGTACACCATATTGTCTTCTATGTGGTATGGTGTGTATATATATATATGCTATATTGGACTACATTGGTATATTCAGAAAGGTGTGTATCCACGTATTTTCATGACAGAGACACGGTATTCAAAGGAGTGCAAGAAAAGTAACACAAATCACTGCCTTCTGGCAGACAGGAAAGGGTGATGAAGTGCACTCCTTTCAGGGATATAATGGGACGTGTGATGGAAATCCAGAAATCACCTGTCATTTCAGTTCCTCTGCAGCTTTCAGTTTGTCTGTCTTTGTTACAGGTCAACAAGGGTGTTTTCAGTACATGAAGGCCTTTGCCTTTAGAATACTTCAGCACTTTTCCATTGCTTTTCTTGATCGCTAGCATTAGGTTCATACTATATTTCATTTCCCAGTAGAAGGAGACAGTAGAAGAAATGTTGCAAAATCTTCTGACTTATCCCAGGGGGACACTCTTCCAGTGCAGCAACTACAAAAGATACCAACAAAGCTACCTCCACAGGGCCTTCTCCGAAACCATGCCGTAAGCTGGGGTTAGGACCTCTGGCATGCTAAAAAAAAGGTACAGCAGCTCACAGGGGATTGGCAAAATTACATCAAAATAGTCTACCGTCCTTAAAAGGTAGGTCACAAATCTGACTCCAAGCACTCTCTTTTTGCCTATATTCATGAACTTCAAGTACCATGCTAGGCATCTCAGAGGACAATATAAATATCATAAATAGAGAATTGCAGTGATGGAGGAGGAATAAATAAGAGGAATGTATGAATCCTTCAGCAAAATGCTTCCTGTCAGGATGTGAGGGAGACCTGCAATGCACACAGACACCTGCATGGCATCCATCTCTTCCAAGTCTGGAGAGTACCTTCTACTCAAATAACAGCAAAGGAGAGGAAAACCATGATTTTTTCATTAAAAGCAGGAAGAGGTCTTACTTGTAAACAGTTCCAGTTCACAGAAATGCTTCAAACATCAGGGACAGCAATGTGAGAGCCCACACATTGGTCTGCACTGCCCTGGGAGTGCAGCAGATACAGGTGCAGTGGTAGAGGTAAGGTGGGTGAGGCCGGAGGCAAATGAGGCTGAAAATAGTCCCTTGGCTGTTATGGACCAGAGTGGTTTTGCTTCTTCTGGAGCAGTGAGGGCATCTGTGGGGTGAATCCTGCCTGTGGCCCATGAACAAGGCAGCTCCTCTGGATAAGTCCAAGCTAAAAAATACCCTATTTCCTTGCGAGGGTCCCTGCCTCACCAACAGGATCCCCTCCCCGTGGTGTAGTAATGGCGAAGGAAGTAGTTGCATGCAAGGAGGGAAGGCTTGACAAGCAGAACAGCAGACATTCTCCAGGTAGTTGTGCTGGTAGCAGATTCACAAGTTGAAGGCCTAAGTGCCTTAGTATTATTGCAAAGCAAACACTTCCAAGTTAAGTGAAAAGGTGACACCTGTAAGCATATTGACCTAATTCCCCTGTAGGCAGCCACTTTGGTTTTCCACTCCCCTCCTCACATGTGCAGTGTTAATTCTGAAGCACTCACCAAGTCAAACATACAGTGGGTATTTTGGGGGAGAGCCTTTCTACCCACCCTTTGTGACAACCTGTCTCCATTTTCTCCAAAGATACTTCATGTATGAAATCAATAGAGGCATTTGTGTGAACTTCATGGATGATACTATTATTAATTCATTCCAAGTTTGAAGTACCTTTTCTGGAGCTAAATGCAAGTGATCATTATTTTCATAGGCTGTGCAGTTATCTAACAGCAGAGAGCTCTTTCATCTTCCAGGATCTCATTTTGTTGTATGATCAAAGGTATTTCAACTTCAAATTAAAAAAATTCATGACTAACATTTTCTAAGTTAAGTAATAAAGGTTCAGGAGAGCTTTTCCTGGGAAAATAAATTGACTGGTTTATGTACTTTGTTGCCACACAAGAGGATTTTCCTACTGAAACACACCTCTAAAAACTCTGAATCTGTCTATCTGATCTATCTGAAAATAGTTTTACAAATAGAATCATAAAATCATAGAATAGTATAATAGTAATCATAGAATAATTTTGTTCTTCACTGTTACACTTCCAGGCAATTTTCTTAGTATTCCTGGTGGTATTATATGCTTAGTGCTGGGAAGTTCTGGCTCTACAAGCATCTACATTTCAGCGTAAATTCATATGGTTTCTATAATAGCAGCTAATGAGATCTGAAAAAGCAAAACCAAAATGCATTGGGAAAGACAGATGACAAGAGGAACCGTGTCTGAAATACACTTCAGTGCAACAGTCATACTCAGATATTCAGCAGTGCAGCATTGTTTATTCCAGTGGCCTAGCTTACTGTACCGGTCATAGCTGGCACAAAACTAGTCTAGGTATCTGTGCCGCAGTGTGCAAGATGGATGGATCCAAAGGAAAAAAAAAATCACTTAGAGAAAATTTAATTGAATTTATGCAGACCCCAGCTAAGAAAACATTTATAGAAGAGAAGATTTAAAAACACATTAGAGTTTGTGAAAGAGAAGTGAGTGGTATAAAGCCTGTTTTTTTCTGACTCTATGGAAGATCATGTATGCAATCTGCAGAAATTAGGTGTTTGGGCTAATAGGATGCTGTGGTTTAACCTCAGTCAGAAGCTAACTACCAGCCAGCAGCTCACTCTCCCCTAGATGGATGGCGGAGAGACTTGGAAGGGTAAAAGTGAGAAAACTTGTGGGTTGAGGTAATAACAGTTTAATAACTAAAACAAAAGCTGTACACACAAGCAAAGTAAAACAAGGAATTCGTTCAATGCTCCCCCTGGGATGGCAGGTGTTCGGCCATCTCCAGGAAAGCAGGGCTCCATCACATGTAATGGTGACTTGGGAAGACAAACACCATCATTCCAAACATTCCCCCTTTCCTTCTTCTTCTGCAGCTCTATATGCTGAGCATGACTCCATATGGTATGGAATATCCCTCTGGTCAGTCAGGGTCAGCAGTCCCAGCTGTCTCACCTCCCAGCTCCTTGTGCACTCCCAGCCTGCTCACAGGTGGTGTGAGGAGCAGAAAGGCCTTGGCACTGTGCAAGCACTGCTCAGCAATACCTACAACATCCCTGAAGTATCAACGCAGTTTCCAGCGGAAATCCAGAACACAAGTCCATACTGACTGCTATGAAGGAAATAAACTCTATCCCAGCCAAAACTGGCACAGAGGGGAAGAATTTGTCACTAGTGCGGAATTCCCCAAGGTCCCTCACCTGGCCACCATTAGGTCACAAATCACCCCAGAGTATCACCTTTGTCCTTAGATTGCCCAAAGTTTGCTAATTATTCCTGATCTTTGTCATTCACACAGAATACTCCACTTTTGACATGATGTTAGCAGGTTGGTTAACTACATCGTTGGAAGCTCAATGAACCTATTGATGTGTACTGGGGTCATGATTTTGCTTTAGAGATTAAATGATGAGCCATCAGGTTTAAAAACAATCATTATTAAATAATCATTAATTTCATTGTCTAGATGGGAGTTCGAGGAGAAAAAGAAAAAATTAAAGAGATGAGAAAGAACTTCCCACTTCCGCCCAGTAACTTTCTGGGAACTCAGCAAGGAAACATGTTTTTCCCTTTTAGAATGGAGACCAGCCAGTCTCTGTATGCTCCTGTGTATGTATACACAATAGTAAATAAAAATGTGGCCAAAGAACATATATGATTTCCATCCTCTTTTGAGAGAATGTATCACAAGTGATAAAATGCACTTTTGATTATTGCAAGCTAAAAAAGGCAGGAAGTCTTTAAGAGGCTTCTTTGAAATTGCAATTGTCCTCCTAATTTCCTCAGTTCTTGCAAAGTAGTACCGTACCAGTTCCTAGCTCTGGATGTCACAAGAACAAAATAATAAAGGGTCTTTTTGCTTTTAAAATGAATAATTATTTTGGCAGTGGGCTACCTGTTACAGTGAAAACAGAATATTTGTAAACCCAGCCAGTGTTTCAGAGGAAAAAGAGGCAAATGGTTAGTGTTTATTTGGTGCTCCAACATCCCCTGTCTGGAAGAGTCACATGAAGTTAACCAAGTATTTGCCCTAGTGAATGGGGACAGGAGTTCATGTCACCTGAGCCCTAGTCCAGACTGTGCCACAGGGTCACTCCTTTCCCTCTTCCTGCCTTTTGCCTGTCACAGTCTCTCTTCTGTTCACCTCCAGCAGGAATTTCCTCTGGGTGGGAACCAACTCTAATGTGTCAGTTCAATGTCCAAACCAAACCTTTCAGTCCCAGGGGCCCAGAGCTGTTTGTCATCTTACAAAAGCACAACATCACATCTCAGTGCTGAGGCACATCTCCGTGCCTGCAGTCACCCATCCTGACAGGCCTCAGGACCAAAGACCTGCAGAAGGAAGCTCAGCTCATTGCAGCCTGGTGGATCTGTTTCCTTTTCTTCTTCTGTACAGGAACCAGTAAGTCTCTATGCCCAGGAAGCTGTTATCATACAAGATTTTAGTATCTGCTCCTCAGTGCTGGAGGATTCAGGAGCTCCTAGTCTCATACAGCTTAGCTCTCTCTGATTTGGACATAGCAGAAGTGCAGACACAGCTTTCACCAATTCAGAAAACCCCATGTGCTAAGACAAATCTTTGTACTGGAGGGCATCTTTCATTCCAGGCATACTACCAGCACAGAACTAGACTCCATAAAGCAGTTTTTGAAATCACCTGTCAGTGACAGGAATTTGGAGCAGCTGGATATACTGTTTAATTGAAGTTATTGAGGGAAGCAGCACACATTTGTGGGTGCACCTTTCCCCTTAAAAAGTTGAGGAATCAATTTTTTTTTTTTTTTGATACCTCAGCATTCTTAATAAACATAATTTGAGAATAGCCAGCCTAAGTTACGACATTTCCACAGCTGCCTTATTTGAAGGCTGTGGATCCATATCTGCATTCATCTTGAAGTAAAAATGCCTTTATCTCTGTCCCTCTTAGCCTCAGGAGTAATGCCACTGAAGTCAATTGAATTGCAACTGCGTAAATCCAGCATAAGCAAGACCAAGTGCAGAATGCAAAACAGCATGTCTTGCTAGCTGAGGGAGCAGACAGATTTGCCACATGTAACAATAAGGGTTGAAGCACAATGCAGAGATACCCAAACCAATTTGAGTGAAGAGAGAAGCTTGACTGAGCAGAGCAAACTGGACATTAGGGAGTCCTGTGCTGTGCCAGCTGATCAGTTTCTAGTACTTGGTGACCTCACTTGAAGTAGGCTAGGGGACCCCTGCACGAGCCATTGACATGGATCATAGAATCGTAGAATAGTTAGGGTTGGAAAGGACCTTAAGATCATCTACTTCCAGCTCCCCTGCCATAGGCAGGGACACCTCACACTAGATCATGTCACCCAAGGCTCTGTCCAACCCAGCCTTGAACACCGCCAGGGGTGGAGCATTCACAACCTCTCTGGGCAACCCATTCCAGTGCCTCACCACCCTCACAGTATATTATATGTCCTTATATCTAACCTAAATTTCCCTTTTTTAAATGTGAACTCATTACCCCTTGTTCCATCGCTACAGTCCTTAATGAAAGAGTCTCTCCCCACCATCCTTATAGCCCCCCTTCAGATACTGGAAGGCCGCTATGAGGTCTCCACGCAGTCCTCTTTTTTCAGGCTGAACAGCCCCAACTTTCTCAGCCTGTCTTCATATAGGAGGTGCTCCAGTCCTCTGATCATCCTCATGGCCAATAGCTCTGTTTCCTTTTTATGTTGAGGACACCAGAACTGTACACAATACTCCTACATAGTCTATAACCTTCCAGCACAGAGCCACAAAGATGATTAAGGGAGAGGAACATCTCCCTTATGAGGAGAGGCTGAGGGAGCTGGGTCTCTTTAGCTTGGAGGAGACTGAGGGGTGACCTCATCAATGTTTACAAATATGTAAAGGGTGAGTGTCAGGATGATGGAGCTAGGATCTTTGCAGTGATGTCCAGTGATAGGACAAGGGGCAATGGGTGTGAGACCTCCCCCCCCCCCCCCCCCCCCCCC
>NDXB01005578.1:2339-29958 GCA_002631895.1 Agapornis roseicollis | reverse complement strand
GGGCTCAAACTTAAACAGGAGAGGTTTAGATTGGATATAAGGAAGAAATTCTTTCCTGTTAGGGTGGTGAGGCACTGGAATGGGTTGCTCCGGGAGGCTGTGAGTGCTCCATCCCTGGAGGTATTCAAGGCCAGGTTAGACAAAGCCTTGGGTGACAGGGCTTATTGTGAGGTGTCCCTGCTTACAGCAGGGGGGTTGGAACCAGATGATCTTAAGGTCCTTTCCAGCCCTAACTGTTCCATGATTCTATGAAATGTTTCATTCAAGTAGCAATACAAGAGGTAAACCCCCAACCTGGACACACGAATGTTAATAAACACAAGCAAACACCTAAACACCCTGTGCAAAAAACACAGAAGAAATTCCTTAAATTCTTCTTTCCAAGAAGAAGACCTCACCATAAGCAGCCTAGTAGCAAATGTCACTTGGTGCACCGATAGAGTATTGTCCACCCTCCCCTTACCAGCCCAGTGCAAGCACTCTCTGCACCCCGAGCTCTGCACTGCAGCCTCCCCTCTCATCGGCTTCGTCTGGTGCCAAAGTTGCCACAGCCGGGTCAGACAGAGGAGAGCTCCCAGACATCACCCTGCCCTGACACAAGGGCTCCCCATTGCCACTGCACAAGACTGTTGTCAGGTTGAAAGTATTTATGTTCTCAAGCATTCATGTGATGACAATAATATTAAGAAAAATAAAGAGGGAACACATGGACATGGACCTTCTGGAATGAATCCAGAGGAAGGCTATTAAGATGATCTGAGGGCTGGAACACCTCTCCAGACAGGCTGAGATTGTTGGGGTTGTTCAGTCTGGAGAAGTGAAGGCTCAGAGAAGACCTTAGACAAACCTTACAGTATATAAAAGGGGCCTACAAGAAATCTGGTGAGGGATGTTTTATAAGGGTCTGTAGGTATAGGACTGGGGGACAATGTTTTTAAACTGAAACAGGGGGGATATTAGATATAAGGAAGAAATTCTTCACTATGAGGATGCTGAAACACTCTCACAGGTTGGCCAGAGAAGTTGAGGATGCCCCTGGAAGTGTTCAAGGCCAGGTTTGATGGGGCCTTGAGAAACCTCATCAAGTGGAAGATGTCCCTGACCATGGGAAGGGGATTGGAACTAGATAATCTTTGAGGTCCCTTCCAACCCAAACCAGTCTGTGGTAATATGAACACATCTTCTCATATTTTTTCACTCTACGAAGCTCTTATATTTTCCACTAAATATTTCATTATCTGTTTTTTAATTATTTATGTTTACCCTTAATGCCAGTTTCCCTAAAGATATAATAATCATATAACAGAGCCAAGTCAGGAAAGAAAACATGTTACAGCTCTTAGCTGGCATTGTCCATACATTTTACAGTAAATTAAGGGGTTAGAATTAAGAACCACTGCACGCCCACATATGAAAAGAAGTTGTGAGATTTACACACAGTAAGATCACATTCAGTACACCCAGACTGTGTGTTTAACAGAAAACAGTGGGCAAGGAGTGAGAACAATTGCCATAACTGTCTTTAAGGTTTCCCATGCTGAATGGTTGCCTTTCACTAATGAGGTAGATGCCTTTTAGCTGTCTGATATGCTGGGATGTGATGACCTCAGAGGCATCAACTTATCCTGACACAGGTTTCTTGCCTGTGCCAGCAAACCTCCTCTCTGCGTTGTTCAATTGCTGTACTGGAGACTTTTCATTTCAGAGCCCTTCATTTCCAGGCAGGCTTCAGCAGCTAAGTTTTCTCCTGAGTTCATTTGCAATAAACACTAAAATCCACCAGCCATTATATAGCAAAAGGGTCAGTGGGACAGTAGAACTAACTTCCTGAAGAGCTAGCACATCAAGAACATCAAGGAGACAGATAGCTGTCTAGAGAGTTGTTTTAATGGCTAAGAAACATAATGAGTATGCAGGAAACTGTTATCTTATCTTGAAATGTCCTATATTGGACTACATGCTGATTATCACACTGCTGAAGAATAATTTGAGGAATAGAATAGAAATTAGACTTAAACCTATTTTTTCAAAAAGATAAAAATACACTTCTGTAAGATTGAACTGTGGCTGTCTTTTGCCAAGCTGGAGGTGATTTTGAAGTCACACCTTCCCCAAGATTGAGGAAACAGCAAATGTCTTTTGTTAGGAAGACCTAACACAGAAGATGCTGGGACCATGTTCACTTGTGCAATGTCAGCCTGGTCAGTGGCTGCTGCATAGGTTTTTTACCAGTGGGAAGAGAGTGGAATAATTTCATCACTAGCCCTCATAACTGGTCACTGATATGTCAGGAGAATATAAAGCAGCTGTGGATTCAGATTCCAGTTTAACTGGTACTTATGGTTGGAGGCAGATTCCAAATCTTCATCCAGCTGAGGTCTCTGTTATTGGATAAAAGATGCAGCACAGGGCATCTATAGAGGCAGCTGAAGTGTAGGCAAAGAAATGTACTCTACCATGGTCAACACACAGTGACTCAAGAAAACCAGTACTGTGATTCTGCTTTAGTGGTAGACAGCTAGTGTGCCTTGATTCCTGGGCATTAGATGTAAGCTGATGGACACAGTAGCTTTCTGTCTGGCTGAATTAAGAAGAAATTAAGTACTTTTTCCTTTATGGAGTATAAACTGAAGAATGCTACAGCAGCCACAAAGTGCCTCAGAAAGGAGGACAAGAACTTCTTCAAGCATCAACTGCAAAGGCAAGGCTTAGGAAATGAGTGTGAATGAAGCCATTGGCAAGGAAGCAAAGGGGTCAGCAAGTAACAAAGGACAAAGCACTGAGAAGGGAACAAAAGGAGATGGCACAAGAGAGCTCTTCCAGGTGCTGGCTGCAGAGGCTGGTTCAGACGCGAGTATCAAGGAAGCTGTCCTTGCTTAGTTGTGCCATACTTAGGGAAAAGGGTATTTTTTACTAAATAATATACTTTCTCAAGAAATACCTCTCTGATGTTACTTTCTCAAGAAACTCAGGTGGGAGATGCATACTGAATAAACAACAAGTTAATAAGCTACAGTATCATAAAACTTGGTAAAGTTTGTGCCTTTTAGTAACCCTTATGATACTAGTCTTTGTGTTTTCTAGACACAGATAGATATGCTTGATGCCACAGCTTCTGAAACTAGCTAAGCACTGGCTGCAACAATAACAGACACACTTAGACTGTTATGCAGCTTGACAAAGAGTCATGGTGTCAGATTTCACTTTGTATGAAATTGACATCCTTCTATTAAATTTAATGGAGTTTCACAGGTTTGCACCAGTTGAAGGCATAGCTCATTAGTCTTAGTTTCTAAACAGAAAGAATAGTGCTCTGGTACAATAAATGTCAGCCATAGGCCTTTTACTTATTCCTTTCTAGTATTTTAGAATAATATGGTAAAGGGAACAGTGTTTCATAGAATAACCAACATTGTTTCTGTACTCTAGCATTAAACATTAAGATGATACTGGACAATGTAATTTTTTCTATAGTAATCAAAACAAATGCCTGAATTTTAAAAAAGAAAAATACATTAAAGAGGACATGCAAATCCAATAGTACAATAAAGTTTCTCTGTTTGCCATAATAGATATACCTGTAAACTTATATATGTGCAGAGATCCTTTTTAACAGTGCAAGTAGCTAATCAGTGAAACCACAGGGATTCTTTGTCAGTGAGTTTCTTACTGAAAATTTCTATTTTTAAAACCATGCTTTTTTCAGACTCTGTTGTTATCTCCATAAGGATACTGAGGTATTGCAAAGAGAATTTGCTTTGGTGTTGCACCAAAGAGAAATAGGGTCCAGAAAGAGGAACACAATTTTTAAGTGTGTTTCTCAGCAATACAATACTTACCTACTGACTGTACCCAAATCCTTCTTTTCAAAAACTTGCTATGTGTCTCATGCATGTTATCCTTCTATATCAAAAAACAAGTTCTGAAACAGAAAAAAGATGCACAAACCATGAGCATTACTTATGGACCTTATGAATAGTATCGTAAAATGCTGAAAAAAATGTGCGTACTTTGTATTACATGGATTTGTGTGTGGAACGTTTAGCTAGTAAGGAATTAAGCTAGAATACTGGATGCAAGGCAATTTTGTTCACCAAGTTTCAAAAATATATTGGATATGGGAGCATACTTGTCATAGGTCTTTCTACCCTACTAGTTCATGATTATTTTCCTATATATACATTTTAAGTTGGTTTATTAAACAGTTGATATCTGCCTAACAACTTTCTACTTTATTTCAGTCATCTGATATGATGCACTAAAAGAACATCCCATCATACCTATATTTCAACCTGGCAGGGTCTTCTAATTTAAAACCAGGATCTCTTTGAAATGCCAGTACACTGTTCTTTTTATCCAGATCAGTGGAAAAGTCTAATTAACTTGGCAGAATACTTGAGTCCTCGATTACAACATCTGCTCTTCTGTGGAATGATCCAGCACAGCCATCTGTCTTTCACCATGCAAAGCAAGTGGCTGAGGGTAGATTTAATATTTTTCAACAGCAAAGAATAGAAATGAACATGATACAAAATTTAAAGCTGTGTTTCTGAGACCATCAAGGCTAGCTACTGGAGTTATGCATAGACAAGCATATTGGACTGGGGAGAGATGGTTTGTGCCAGAACATTATTAGAAAAGGACAAGTAGCAAATGCACTTGGTTGGAGCTCACAGGGTTCATTACCATTTTTGTCTCAACTACCTAATCAGCATCAATCCCAATATTGTGTCTGAGGCATTTGTTTTTGAGGGTCTCTCAAGCAAAATATAATCTCAGTATCCTAAATGTCATCTTCACAGTGAAACTTGCTAACAGCTCAATATCAATGAAAGCAGCGGGAAAAAAAAAAGTTATTTCTCCCATCTTGACAGCTATGCCAACAAACCCCTCTGTGTATATCTAATTATGCTGACAGAAGAGTACTTCTGTCAGCTTAAATAACCTTGTTCTGAGAGACAGCTTTACCTTGACCAGTTGAGGGTGTTTCTCCTGTGGCTGCCAATATTGCATTACCCAGCAGAGCTGAATGTCCAACGGGAAGGACATGCCTGAGACATGACCCTGGGACATCCATAGCTGTGTCTTTCTAAGAGCAAGCTTCCATTTTGCTCCCTTGTCTCCAGGATGAGTGGTCAGTCATTGCAGAGTCAGTGCCTTCAGCTTAATAAAATCATAGAATCATAGAACAGTTAGGGTTGGAAAGGACCTTAAGATCATCTGGTTCCAATCCCCCTGCCATAAGCAAGGACACTTCACACTAAACCATGTCACCCAAACTGGCCTTGAATACCGCCAGGGATGGAGCACTCACAGCCTCCCTGAGCAACCCATTCATCCATGTGAGAATGAACATGTGTGCTTAGTCCTTCTTCTAGAGGACCAAACCGTTGTTTTCAGAGGCTATCAAGGTCTAATGTTTCCAGTAAGAAAGTGGTGTCTCCAGTCTGGCTGGAACATTTCCATTGTAAAATTACTGGCGCAAATACCTCTCTGACTGAAGTGAAAACTTTCACAATCTGTAAGGTTAACTTTCAAGTGGATTCCATTAATTTCACTGATAAAAAATGTTGACTGTTCAAAGAGCAGCAGTATCAGATAGGTGTTCTGCAAACATTTCATGACTAGCAGGTCCAGTCTGACTCTAGACAGTGTATAAAAAACACATTAGCCATATGGAAACTGCATCTCATTCTTCTGTCCACTAGAGGTGAACAGTGGCTTTAGCAATAGTGCTTAACATTAAAAATGGTGTCTTCTTACCACATAAGACTGGTGACAGACAAGTGTTGACACTGTGCTACGATGCCAAAACAAGAGGTAAAGTAGGGTTTAAGGTGAGGGAAAGCAATCCAGCATTGCTCACTGATGTATCAGGACATACCATAAGGTACTGATATGGAAGGACAGCCTATGGCTTGTTCAGTTCATAGATTCAATATTGCAGCAAGTTCCACAGGAATATAGGTATTGTATCCTCCTTTGATCTTTCTACTTTCACATTGTGGTAGTGGAAAATTTTGTCTTAGTCGTCTTTTCCATGCATCACATTTTCTTTCCTCCTCTCTTTTCTCCTATCTGTATATTACTCTTTCATGTTGTGAGATTTCTTTGGTTTTGTTGTATTTGTTGGAGGTTTTCTTTGGCTTTTTAAGTGTGCTAGCAGCTTTTCTCAGTGGCTGCAGGGGAAGCAACAGGAGAAGATGAAGGCAGCAGCCTGTCATGGTGTGTTCAATGAAAGCCACTGGGTTTCACCCACACTCAAAACAGCAGTTTTAGCAGCCAGGTGTTGCTGCCCAGGCTGAAGAGAGACATTAACTGGTATATAGTGCATCTTCCTAACCACATTATAGACATCATCCAAAGCCTATTAGAGTCAGGTCCTACTAACTTCACTGGGCTTTAGGGCACATGGCAAGGTGCCCTGAACAGCACCCAACAGCACAATATGGCATACATATGTCCCCTTTGTATTCAGCCTCACCTTTCCTCTCCCTGTCCCAAAATAAAGACCCTGCAGGCTTTGCTGCTTGTTGAACTGCTGGGTTAACATTCTGCAGTAATTTGTTTGTCCTGAAAGGCAGCTACAGTAAATGTGTTAGTGGGAACATACTTCTTTTATTCCTTCCCTCCCTAATGCCTCTATAAAGCTCTGGTTTGCACAGACTTTAATTATAAAAGAGGAATTTTGCATGCTTTCCAGCTGGGCTTTCTTGGATTTAATTGTCATTTTAGCTTTTATTTTTATTGAATTTGTAGCAAAACAAATTGGTATAATCCTCCAAGCCAAAATAGATATAATCCTCCAAGCCAGCAGGGAATGTACTAATGGAAAGAAAGTTAGGATAAAAATAGCCCACTTCACCCTGCAAATATCTCCATCATTTAACAGAAGCTGCCTGCTTTCGTGTAGACCAAAATCCCTTAATTCCGGCACTATTTTGATTTCATGAGTTTCGGAATTTTCTTAAATGGGTTGAAAGACACGTTTTATTTACTTTTTAAATTAATATTTTAAAAAGATAATAACACCTGTTTCAGTCCAGACTACAGGGTTGCTGCTAACAGCCACACTCTTCAGGAAGAACTGGGCTTTGTTGTTTTCTTCATTCTCAGATATTAAAAGTCCAGTTTCTTCCAGATGTTCACTGGTCTTGAACACAAAGCTACATCTGTGGAAGAGGCTGATGTCTGCATCAGTGGCCCATCTGGCAGGAAAGAATGGGCTTCATTAAGGAACATCACCTGACAGGTGACATGCCAAAGTCTTGTGTCCAATGTTAATTCTCCACACTGCCAGTTCAAATACATACCCTCTCCAGGATGGGTGTGATGCACATAGACATTTGGCATATGGCAACAAAGATTCTGCATTCCCAAGGAAAGAAAGGGGGAGATGTGTATGTCAGCTATGGTGGAAGTTAATCAAAACTATTGGGAGAGCACATAGTAGCACTGAGAAAAGGGAAGTAAATTTGTCTTTCTAGTGAGCATAAGGGACATGGCTTTAGGCACAGTGGGCAAGATCTTGCTTACCAAAATTTCCACCTGCAGTGAGGCTTAGGCAGAACTTAGACATCTAAGCCTCAGGCAGCTTTCCAAACTGCCCAAAATGTACTCCTTTGACCACTGTGTTTGTCATGGGTGTACACACAGAGTCATCCATCTATCTACCTTGCAGCCCTGAGTTCCTGATGGCCCAACTTCATGTGAAGAATGTCCACTGTCTCAAAAGCCCAAAGACTGTAGACTGATTTTGGTATGGGAACTGAGTCTGTTTTGGTTAAAAATGACATTGGTAATAGTAGTATATGCCTAAATAAATCCTGCATTCACTAGGGTATTATGCAAGAGACCACTGCTAACACAAATTTACTCTCAGGTAGTAATTCCCCTTTCACCTGTTCTGAATCCAGAGGACCTGGTGGTCACAGATGGGCAACCTGGTAATCTGGGCATGTATACATATTTATAATATAGACATAAAGGGCTTCAGTGTAACTGGTATTGGTTAGAGCTTGGACATCATAAGCAGAGGAGTTCAGTTCATTGTTAAAGTTTGAATGACATAACGTTAGAAATGGTGAGTGATGAATAGCTTCTGGCCTGTGGCCAAGGCTAGAGTAGTTCAAGGGCTCTGCACTGTTGGGGATAGAGCAATGATGATGGCCAGAAAAAAGGTGAAAATGTAATACTGACATTGGACTCGGTATGGCCTGCAGGCCTACTACAAGAGCTGCTGCCAGCAGTGTAAACGATGCATTCAGCCTTAGGAAGAGGCTGGGGTTAAGATAGTAGTGGCAGGAGTCAAAATTAGGTTTTAAGGTATCATGACTGATGACATAAGTTTGTTAAACAATCAGCAAAAGCTTAGTATGGTGGGAATTCAGGGCAGTATACAGGATAAAAGGATTTGAAGAGCAATTTCCCTTGTGACTCTTCCAAATTAATATATGGACTATTTTTGGGCTTGAATTTGCTAGGTAAAACCAAACAGTAATGTTGCAAGATTAGAAAATGGGGAAACAGGGTTAAGAAACATGGCACTTAGCCAGATCAGCATCTATAGATGAAGGCTGTGGTTAAGGACCGTTGTCTTGGAAACAATACTTTCTTTCTGCCCTACAAAATAAATTGGATGCTGGGCAGACACAGAGTCTCCTGTATCTGTGAGGAGTAACTCTGTAGTTACATGGATGAAAATGTGACATACAGTGCAGAAACCCCAGCATCCCATATGAACTCCAGGTAACATAGTGAAGAGCAGAATGGGGAGAAGAAAGGTGAAGTACAAGAAGCAGAAACCTTCTGAATCTCATCAGTTCATTGGCATTTGGATGTTTGAGGGTAGTTCTGTGTTGTGCTCATATACAAAAACATGAGGTGAAGCTGGTGGGCATGTCCCCAATGCAACTGTTTGAACAAGGTGGTCACATTATTTTTGAAAAATGATTCTTTCTCCTGTGATGGAAAGCGGATAGAAGCTTTGAAAGGGAAGCTACATAAACCTTGCTGAATATCTTGCTCAGATGTGTTCTTCTAGCCAGTGTTAGATGGATGCAATAGACAGCATGGTCCTTGCTGTACATGAGCTAATTAATATTTGGGAAGTACAGAGGATGAAAAGAGAAAAACTTATGTTAAATCATGTTAAAGATGAGAGGATTTTTAGATGATGCTTAAGTTAGGTTCCCTAAAACAGGCAGCCCTTCCATAGAGAACACATGGAAACTTCCTACTCACCCCCTTTGGTAACAGCTGAGTCTTGAAATCCACCAAAGTTCTGCTGGCTTCTTTGTATTACACCACTTCAAAAAATACTTCCTTTCTTGTTCTGCATGTGTAACCAACACCAAGCCTTTCATTTCCATACTTCTTTCCCAACATATAATTTTCACTGTAAAGATCTATCTATAAACACTCCCTTAAGACTAAACCAGGAATGGATGTGGGGATCCTGCTGTAAGTATGCAGTTAGTTAATGCCTAAGAGGTCTCTTTGGCTTTCATCTGAAGGAGAACCAGTTCAAGAATGTAAATGATGTTGTGGTAGGTTTATGCTGCTCTTATTATCTAGAGTAGATACTTGTTTCCCAGGTAATTAAGAAGTTGAATCATTGTTCACATGGCCTAATGGCAGCTGGGAGACAGACCTACAGTCTGTATGGATTAGTAAAACAAGATTTCAATTTTCATATCTCTTACTTAATTTCTGGGACAAATGATTGCTGCTTAGCTAATGTAGAGAACATTCAAGAAAAAGCTGCGTAAGTACTCTCACTCTGGACTGATATACAATTTTTGAGAGCCCCAAAGTTGTCCCTGTTGACTGAAGACTACGTGGATGGCACTGGCTGAAGTGCATGGTACCCTTGGGGTGCTGAAAGATTATGGATGGTACCAAAAAGGTCTGCTTTTTTTGCATGTTTTATCTTTCAAACGAAAATTATCACTGCACAGTGCAGAAGCAATGCACACTAGAAACCTCTTCTATGTAGAAGGGTTTCAGATGGATATATTCTTTCCCTCTAGATGCTTTGCATTTTCTCTTTGTTTGCTACTTAATGACTTTGAAGCAAAAAGCTGTATTTTGTTCTGTACATATAAAATGGGACACAATATTGCTTATGAAATGAAGAGTCAGTGTCTCTGGAGGATAAGGGATCCTCCTCCACAGTTGTGGTGCAGGGTGTATATACTTCCCATAGCAGACTCTGCATGCTAATGCATAAGGATGGTAAGAGGTGCTGCTGAACTGGCTGTTATTACAGTGATAAACTGTACATGCACATGGTTCACCTATAGCAGGTTTGTTGAAGTGCATGTGTTCCTTGGGGAAGCCAAGAGACACAAGCCATATATCCTACACACACCAACATCTCTCTGCTACCTAAGAAAAAAAGTGCTTTATAGACAGGCTGTACGGATGATTTTAAACTGTGGCATACCACCTCAGCTGCTGCATGGTGGGAAGCCAAATAAATCATTATACAATTAATGTAAGTCTGACACACATGGGAGAAACTGTGTAATTAATTGTGACTAATGCAACTGTTACATTACAGAGAAGAAATTAGGATTGTTTTGCCACTTATGGTAAAGAAGTGCCAGAAGGCAGCTTATTACCATACTAACTACTGCCATTTAGTCATCAAATCACAAACTATCTGCTTTCTGGTTTAGACATTTTTCACCTTAATGCACCAATCTCACTATGCAGATACCTAATACTGTTTTGCAACTATTTAGATTAAATTCTTCAAAACTCCATAAATGACATGGTCATTGAGAGCTCAGTCCAGCATTGTTCTCTCAAGATGACAGAATAATTTAATGATATTTTCTGTGATTAGGAAAACTGACCAGAGTTATTAACCATTTTATAACAGGGACACATACAGATACGGGAACATTTCCTGTGCACAAGCAGGCATTAGCTACACCCCAGCTTTCCTGGACTTCCTGTTACATGGATACTTAGGTGAAGACATATTTAAGCACATACCTACAGCTGTTTACTTAGATGTATCACTTTAGCCGACCTTCAAATGAAGCTTATTTGTATATACAGTAATGATAACATGGCTGAAGATGATAGTAACTTATGAGAAATAGTACATGTCTAATAAGTGATAAGTAAAATGTGAGGTCAACCTACAAACTTTCCAAGACACCCGAGGGGAAAATGAAAGAGGAAAATGAGGAGGCCAGTGCATGCCAATTCACATAGGTGGAGGTGAGAACTGTGAAGCATTGCTGTGTGAATTATAGTCTGTCTGATCTCTCAGGGTCAAAGGACTTAACAACACTTTTTTGCATTTGTGTAACATCCTATCTACCTCTCAGGAATATTAAGGAGCCAGGAATGGGTGATACATTTGTCTCTCCATTCTCAAGTTTATGTAATGACTGTCTGGATTTTTTATTTTTTTTTTTTCCAAGAAATAAGCATATAAACAATTAATTATGCTTAGCACTTAGATGCATAGTGATGTGATGGCCAGTGCATGCAATTTCTAATTACATTACAAATGAAATCCATTTCTTTGTTATTGAATAAAGTGAGTAATTGACAAGTTAGTTCATCTGACCTAAAGTTTCACAGGGTTTGTCCTTTTTGTCTCTTCATCTTCAACAATGGACAAAGTTACTTGAAAGTCTTTTCACTGAAGTTATTAAGAACTTTCACAGGCCTAGTTTTGTGATGGCAAAGGCCTGCAGTCAAGGAACACTGACATTGTAGTGTATGGTCATTGTTATTTACCATCTTTGCTGTAGGCCTGTTGAAAGCAGTCCCTAAAGTGACAGCAGGAGTTGTTACAAAAGTCAGTGACATATCCCACAGGGAACTGCTTAGGAAAACTCTCCCTCTGATCCTGTTAATATGAAGCCATCTAGCAATCAATGTCAAGGATGTCTGTCAGATACAAACTAGCATACAGAGGAAAGAAAGTTTACTTAGAAAAAAAACACTGAGGTGGAAAATTTAACTAATATTGATACTATTCCTCAGGACAGTTAGGAGCAGGTCTGAGGTCAGGAAACTTGAACAGAAAATATTGGGAAATGAACCATTTATTGCTGATGTCAGATCCTGTGTTTTCTTTAGGGAACAGACAGATTTTCACAGAGTTAAAACTGCATGTGGAAAGCAGCAAAGGTTTTGTTTATAATAACATGGGTTATCTGGTATTCTTGTTACTAGTTACATTAAAAAATAATGAAGTGATATTGCTTTATTTATGTTCAGTTGTCAAGGAATAATACTCTCTAAGCTTTCCAGCGTGCCTCCCATCCTTTGTGACTAACAAAGACTATTGCCTTGCTCAAGATTTCTGCAAGCATCTCACCACCTGTGCTACGAAATCTCACTCTGTAAAAAATTCCATTATGAAACAGTTTCCATCAAGAAATACATTCTCTCTCTCTTCCATAGAGATTGTATGGCTGTAATGAGCACAAATCGGAACCTTTGTTCTGCACCTTGTGCATGGTTCCTGCTCCAAAGGGTTTTCACTTCCAGCTGTGAGTTGTTTATGGCTTGTGAGCTAGATAATGCCGTAGCAGCACAGATTATCCCAATCCTTTGTCATCTCTCAAGACTATAAAAATTAATATCCTTCAATAATAATAAATGCAGTTCCTTGATTTGCAATACTGTCAAAGATTGATTGTAAATTTCAGTAAACAAGGATTCATCCAGATGTAGGACAGCAGATATCTTCAAGCAACAAGGCACAAAGGGTAAAAAAAAATTCAAAAAAGAAACTTTGGCATTTTTCACAATGCAGCTGATAAACAGAAAGTAAAACTTTGAGCTTTGAAACTTGCATTTTTGTGCTGTTTTCTGAAATCAGATGGCTGAAGATTGTATATGCTTGTATTTTTTAGATTATGAGTCTGCTTTTTTGGGCTGCTATTGTACAAGATACTGAACCAATTACTTATCTGTGTAAACCATGAAAGGTAACTCTTGGCTGGTATTTAGAATAATACAGTGAACAAAACTGTAGTCTAGGAACCAGACATCCACATGGCAGGTGGTTAGAGGCACCAAATAACTACAGCTCAGTTGGCTGTGATAATCTGCAAGTGTAGCTTTGTGCTACTTTATCACCCCCCAGAGTCATCTACGCATCCTTCATGCTAACAGGACAGTGGACAAGACTGGCATCATCAGAAAAATTTGGGAGATTAACCTCTACTTATGCACTGAAAATGGAGTTTAGCTTTAAATTATGCTCCTACCTCAAGCTTGTGAGCCTAAAAGTCACCAATGACTCACCATTAAGTTTCTGGCAAACACTTTGGAGCTGTTTCTCCTCTGTACTACACAGCTGCAGATACATACTCTTGGTATGACAAGGGAACTTATCCCCTTTGTGCCCCATGAATTTGGGGGCCTTCCTTTAGAGAAGTTGACGATTTGAAATAAACCTTTTTCTGACCATATTGACTGAGTTAACTAAATGCTCACAATTTCTCATCACGGAAAGACCTGATGTCATTGTCTCTTATGAACATATTTCCTAAAAGAGAGGGTTTCTCATCAAGTTTCAATTGAATAAAGTTTTGCACTTATCAAAGGGTTTCAAAAAAGTCTAGTGCCAAAGGTGATATCCGGGAAAGGTGGGAGCCAGAACACAGAGATAAAATAAACTCAGGGAGGTCTCACAGCTTGACACAGTAACAGACACAGAGGTTCCTGATGTGCAGCCCACTGGCCTGATCTCTTAATGACATTGCCTTCATCTTCCTTGACCCAATGTCATTTTCAAAGCACTCTGCGTGTTCTTTCTCTTCTAATATTGAAAACTATCATATCCTACCCAGATCAATTAAAATTAAGACAGAAACACAAGACAAAGCCTTACTGATACCCAGTGTCTATTCTTGTTTTACAGGAGAGCTGTTATCCCATGGTCATTAAGATTTTCCTTAGTTTTCCCCTGTATTTTTAAAAATGGTGTGTAAAATTATCCTTCTTTGAGTAGTGTTGCCCCAACTTGTAATGCTCTCTGGGCTAGTAATAGCAATTGCATATTTTTATGGGCAGTTCAGATGTTGCATCAGTGGCAAATGAGAGCCTTGTAAACCATTTCTTTTCTAATCTTTCTCTGGTTCTGCATATAATTATGCATGCATAAAATGTATGGTAGTTTTCTGTATTTCCACACATGTAGTGTATAGAGTACCTGAACTCCTCTTTTTTACCACTTTTCATGACCAGAGGGGCATTAGGTACATGTCCATGTGATAACAAGTTTATTCTATTGTCCTCTTTTCCTTTTTGGCATCCCTTTTTCTCATATTATTCATCTCTGGTTTTGTATTTGTTACCTGATAACTTACATCAAAACCAGCACTTTTAAAAAGCTGTGAGATGTCTGCAGCATGAGTTTTATGCATCAGGATATGAAATTTTCCACAATTCCAACCAAAAGAATAAGAAAAGATAAATACATGATACCACTTTACTTCTCCTGAAGACTTATTTAGGAAAATGTTAATTCCTTTAGCCACTAGGTTGCTAACACTTCCTGTTGTCTGTGATTTCTGCCTGAGCAATATATGTATGCCAAAGAAACGGAATACACTATCAAACTTAGTTGTGTCGGCTGAGAAAGTTGGGGCTGTTCAGCCTGGGGAAGAGAAGGCTTCTTGGAGACCTCAGAGCAGCCTTCCAGTATCTGAAAAGGGCCCATAGGGATGCTGGGGAGGGACCCTTCATTAGGACTGTAGTGATGGGACAAGGGGTAACGGGTTAAATCTTAAACAGGAGAGGTTTAGATTGGATCTAAGGAAGAAATTCTTTCCTGTTAGGGTGGTGAGGCACTGGAATGGGTTGGCCAGGGAGGTTGTGAGTGCTCCATCCCTGGCAGTGTTCAAGGCTGGGTTGGACTGAGCTTTGTGTCGCATGTTTTAGTGTGAGGTGCCCCTGCTTATGGCAGGGGGGTTGGAACCAGATGATCTTAAGGTCCTTTCCAACCTGACTGTTCTATGATTCTAAGTCAGAGGCCGTCAGCCAGCCAATACAAATACTGATGGATCATTAAAATGATCATTAAAAGTATCAATGCAGACAAGCTGAAGTAAGAACCACAATTGTGCCTTTAGGTTATAATTCAAGTTTAAAATATTTCTTTTATCCAATACTTTCTTTGTCCTTTTTTAAATTTAGTTCATGTGGTAACAAGAAATATTTCTGAATAGAAAATTAAACACACTTTGCTATCAACATCAAATTCTGCCATATTATAAGTATCAGCAAGGTATTGACTGTGCTTGTGCCCACCGCATTTGATACAGTTATCACTCTGCAGTGCTTACTTCCACCAAACACACACCTTTTACATTTCTTTTTCTTTCTTCTTTCTCCATCAACTCTGAGCCCAGGCTGCTTTTAGCAGTGCTTTTAATGGCTCCTTTGAAGTCTGACACTCTATTACAAGAGTTAAATTGAGAGCCATTTAACACCCCCCATTTCATTTTCACTATAAAAAAAAAAAAATGAGTGTTAAATGCAGGGAAGCCTGGTGAAAGCCCTATCCAGACCCACAGATTTTATTGATGGCTGCTCTGTGAGGTGTCAGTTCACTGCCCCATCTCCCTGCCAGCCAGACTGGGGGATACAGGAGGTGGCTCTAGCTGTAGTCATTGCCTTTCTGCAGCTTCTGTTGTCCTAGCTGCTCTACTGGGTTTTGTCTGCATTGATAGCAAAAATATTTTCCAGTTAAACTTGTTTCATCCTTGTTGCTTGTGACTACTTTCCTGTCTCAGACTGCTCCCCACAGCATCCTTCTGTCTGCAGTGAAAAATCCTCCTCCGAGGCTCTGCACCTCACTCTGACATGAGTTAAACCTGAGGAGAGACCACTGTGTTCTAGCACCACAGGGAAAACAGCTGTTCAGTTGACAGGGTTTCTGTGTTTAGTTCAAATAATTGATGCTCAGTTTTTCCCAGCAAATCCTCACTTTAGGAGGTGAAATTAATGATTACAGTATAATCCTGCAACTGCCTTAACTAGATGACAGTAACAGAATTGTAAATGAAAAACAAAAGCAATGCAAAAAGTATACTGAATGGTCACTAATTACACCACAAAAATGCTATGAGCCAGAAATTTATTATTGTGCAGGCAGAAGGAAAAGCCTTACTGCAAAGTCATAAATATTTTTAAAACACCAGTAAGTAGTTGTACATCTTTCAGCAGGGGCAAGATCCTCTGAAGCCTATTTCAAAAGAAAGTCTGTCTAGGAAAGATTAAAGATTTCCAGGAAGCAGCAAATAGCTGACAACGACCATAGAAGCCATTCCTAAAGAGAATGAGCCTTATGCTCCTGAACTTCCAAGCAATAAAGAATCCACTAGAATAATAATGTGAAATAACTTCTAAGTATCAATGCAAAGGACTGTGCTGTAGTTTCCTCATCCTCTGCCAAGGTTAAACAGTCATTATGCTGTTATAAACACTTCTGTTCCAGAAACAGCCTTGAACACAACCTTTTTTGAAAAAATACACAGAGAGTTTGAGGAAATCATAGCTTTTATTCTCTGGAATACACTTGTTTCAATGTAAATTTGCCAACTGATGTTGTAGGACAGTCAGAATGAGAAGAGCTGTACACCTGTTTAGGCACAGAAGCAAGGTAGTCTCAATCACGCCATATCTTTCTAAATCAGGTCTGGTAAAAATACAACTTCCTGTATTGTACTATTGAAAGATAGATTCCGGCAAACTCACCTGATGAGAATATTCTCTAGAGTAAAGCAACCTGCTTGATCAAGTTTCAGTCTGGAAAAATTCATGGATTTTCTATTGCCAAACCCTACAGCAAAATGCAGCTAAAATGCAGTGTACACGATATATACATATCTACCAAGCACATGGAATCACAGGAGAAGGAAAAAAACATGTCCCTTTCAGCTGGCAGGGAAAAAAAATAAAAAAATAATAATAATAAAAAAAAGAACAAAAAAACCCCACAAAAAACAAAACCCAAAAAAATGGTATGAATTCCAGCTTTATTCAAAATGAAAAATTACTATTGCACTTCTTCTGAGCTTCTACGGAGATCAGCAGAAATCAGGTTTTCAAATTTATCACTTCACTTCTTAGCTCACTAAAACCTTGACCTCAGATGGAGCAAACATACTAGCAAACACTATTTTTAACCTCCGCATCTAGGTACTTTGAAAGGGTGTAAAATGAGCAACTGCCTTCAGAAACTGGCTTTGTAGTAGGCTGCAGGCTCTCTGTCCTGTGTTTTCCATGTTCTGTAAAACTGTATCAGAAAAGCAGTGGTCTTTCCAGTAAACAAAGGGCACTACTTTCTTTCTAACAAATCAGCATTATTATTTTGTAAAATCTCATGTAAATTTAATAAGAAAATGCTAAGAAAATATAGAATAAGGAAATCAAGATATGAATGTGCTTTTTCAATGATCTACTGGATGTCATATTAACTCCTGAGCTACGGATTATGGGAAAACCAGGTTGGTTTTCTTTGGGTGGTTGCCTGGTTTTATATACGTTTGCAGTTACTGCTTGGAGCCACCTCTGTCTGTCTGTCAAGTAACCATAGCATCCAAATACATTCAGATAATAGGATGTTCATGGTTTTGTAAATAAAGATGTCAGGTTTTCAGAGAAGAGATCATAACCTCTAGAACTGTAATATTGCTCTTTCTCAATGTTTTGCTTTTTACTTTGCCTCCACGTTGTTATTAAATTCATATGAACTTGAATGATATTTCTATTTGATGAAAACTTAAATTATAAATTAATTCATGCAGCTGGGAAGAAATCCTCTCATATAAGTGTCACATTTAAAGTACTGAAATATGGGAATTCTGCCTCCCTCTCAAATGAAACAAAATTATTGAGAGATGTTCAGTAGTATTTGTAATACATACTAATGCAGAGACAAAAGACTCACTGTGGCTCAGTCCTTTCTTCAGATGGCATTTGAACTTGCTGCTCTTTATCCTTCTGCCAGCTGAAGAGCTGCTGGTGTCAGGCTGCATACCTGTGTTTGCAAGGGCCTCATCATTGACTGCTCCTTTGGCTGGACTCCTTGGCTCCTTCTCCTGATATGATTCCCTCTCCCCAGCCTGTCCACCATCTCATCCTTTGAAGAGAAAGTATTTTCACCTTCATTTAAACACCCTCGTTGCCTTTGAACTTGTCTCATTGCTAAAACTGTCCTAATAACAGCATTTCTCTCCATTGTGCCCATATAGTCCTTGCTGCCTCTTGAAATAGCAGGTCACACAATATAAAGCTTCAACAACGGGCTTAAGCACATTATGAGGGGACAATTGCGGCTGTCTCCAGACATCATTCAACCCCATCATAACTGCAACCCTGTTACAGTTAAATGCTGAAGTGACCCATTCCCACCAGCCTAAGAATGAGCTCTAAGGGGAAACACTGAGCACAGACACAGCAGAAACCTGCTGAAGGTGGTGAATTAGGTTTTTGAGCTGATCTACAAAACTCTTCAGCTGCTTAGAGAAAAGTTGGTTTGCCCCTGAGAAGTGCAAGAAAAGGTCATATTTTGTGTTTGTTGCACTCTGAATATTTCTGCACCTCTCAGCAGCAAGCCAAAATGGGTCTCAATTACAAGTTTCTTGAAGAGGGATTTGAATGCTCTTCTCATATAATAACAGCAGAACTAGAGAGTGGTGTCATGGAAAAAGCATATGGAGCGACTGCTGTTACCAACTTTTCTTTCTCCGCTGAAAGACAATGCCAGAAATCGCTGACATTTATGCTGTAGAGTCTAGGTAAATGGGTAAAAAAGAGTACTTATGCAAACAGAAGTGTACAGGTAAACAGAGAGAAACAAATAGACAGACAGACAAATGTATGCATGTGTGCATGTATAGTCTTGAACAGCATGTATGAAACAGACAGATGTTAATCTTGATTTCTAGAAAACTGAGTTGATGAGAGAATGGCATTTATTTTCTGGGTTTGGGGAGAGGGTACTCTCTACATGCCAAACGTATGACAGGCTAAGCAGGATTACTCAGAGGTGCTGAGCACCCGATCTTCAGCAGTGACAAAGAGTGCTGTGGTATAGCAGCCTCTGTCCTGTGCCTGAAGACCTCCATGCACTGCTCTGTCCTGGCATAGGTACCTGGTCATAGGTAATGCTGTTTGCAGAAGTGGAAGATCCCTCTTGACTCCTGTCTCCATTGGAAGCACGGGGGATGTCTGAAAAGGGAAGAGCTGTGGGACCTCCTGTGATTTTGCAGCAGGATGCATGCATGGTACCTGGCCATCAGGGACACCTCCAACAGCACATCCAACCATGATGGGAAAAACACTGCCTGTCGGTTTCAGTTAATGAGTGGCGCAGCCTAACTCAAGAGCTGCATCCCTCTGTTGTTCCTCCTCCCCAGTGAGCCTCTGACAGAACCTCAGGCAGAGGCCAAGGCGGTTTCTGCCATTTGAAGGCACCATGAAGGGAGCACAGCCTTAGATTTGTACAACATAGCAATAGTCTAATGCAAGAGTTGATGCATCTGTACCATGGAGCATCCAGCTCTGCTTATGTATATAAGTCTCCTAAAGACAAAGAACAGGTGTTTTCTTACAGTAATGCAATTTCATTTTCTAATCAACTGCAGCGAGTTATTATTTTCTAATCAACTGAAGTTTGTTGATGATACAAAACTTCATTCACTTGAGTCGACCCAAATTCTCCAGCAGCAAAAGTACAGGCAATGCCATGTGGGCCTTCTCACTCAGTGCAGAGATATAACATTACAGCCAAGCATGGTGGAAGTAAATGTGGTAAAGAAAATAAATCATGTTATTTCTACCCCTGTTAAAACATGGGAATTAATCGACTGTGAAAAGCTGTCTTGCGTGGACTATATTTTACCCTCATCTTCTGCTCTCTGAATCTCAAAGGTCTGTGCTCTCTAGCACCTCCTAAAATAAGATTGATTGATAGTCTCAAATACTTAGCTTACACAAGCAGAGTACCCAGTTCTAAACCTACCCTAAGGAGAGACAGATTCCTACAGATACTAACTGCACTGCTTGCAAGGATTTGTTTGTTATGGATGCCTAAGTCAGGTATAAAGCCTGTACATATATGTACACCATGAAAAGAGGAAACAAGAAGTTGAGCAGTTACTTCAGAAATCCTAAAATTCTTCTCTCAGGGAGAAAAAGAAGCCTATGGGTAAGGGCATGTGGTATTCCAAAATGCTGAAATAGCACAGAAGCACCCAGAAGGTGCTTTCCCTGGGGCAGACTCCATGGCACAGAGGATGAAAGTTGGTGCATAACATACAGCACTAGGAAAGGAAGGGGATCTCCATCACCCTGTGCTTCCTGTGCTGCTGCTCCAGGGTGGATGGAGAGGATAGCTGGGACATGAGTCCTGTGTGTCCCCATTGTGTAAGGGCCAGCAGGGTCCATGCTATAGTCTTGTGCAGCCGTCCAAAAGGGCATTTATTTTTTCTGTTATTTGCAGCCAGATTTCTGCACTTCAACATCCCCATGCAGCTATGAGTAAGCCCTTTACCACAGCTCAGTCCTTATGTATTAATCCTCCCAGCTTCTGCAATAAGGAATGTCTAGTGTCACCTCTTAGTGGATGCACAGAAAGGCTAGGGGGACTGGAGACCCTCTGAGGGAATCATGGACTCTAATCTGGTCTCCATAGACAAAAGACCAGTGCCTTTGCTAATGAGCCAGCTTTCCATGCAGTAAAGCTACATGTACTCACTCCTGACGCTGTGACCTGAGCTCTCAGGGGTGGCCACGCTGGATCAGAAGGGTAGTTCCTCCGTCCCAGCACCCTCCATTTGTCAGCATCCACATCTGAGGCAGTGAACAGAAACTTTTCTGCCTCAAAGTCCTCAGGCTTGGAACTACATGAATTACAGAGAGAAAAAGTTCAATTTTCTACAGTTTCTGCCCGCTGTCATTACCTGTTGTAAAAAATGGAAGTGGTTTATATTGCTTTGTGGAAGTCTACATGTTTTTCACAAGAGAAAAACCTACCTTACGCAGCACAGCAAAAGGCAGTCTTTCACCTACAGAATCACACTAAGCTCACAAAGAAAAATATAAATATCTGCGAGGACAGCCAGCTTGTTTATTTTCACCTTCAAGCAGCTTACAGCCTTCAGTGCGCTCACAGCAGAAACTTAAGCACTGTTTTTCTTAGGTTCTAGACTTTTCAAGGGACTTTTTGTCTGACAGTCAACAAGCATTGCAAAGAAACGCTCTCTTCCTCAGCTTGTCATTTTTACAAATCTCTCTCAAATGAAATGCCTTCACACAGACTTTATTGATACAGAAGGGAGTAATATTTAAAACACACTTGAAACTCGCTTGGTGGAGTCTCCTGGTGGATCTTGCAAACGTACTATTTCATTTTGGGTTTAAAACATCTTCAGTAACGCAAAAGAGTCATTTTTGCCAGTGACACTGGGTGTCCCACCTTTGCAAATCCTATCTGTCTAACTTAGATCAACCAACTTAATATTACTGGCTGCCATGACTTTCAGTTATTTTCTCTTTCTTCAAAAATGTCAGAGCCCACGGTCAGAGCACTGAGCAATGGGAGACCCAAAAGTTCTTCCATCATACCAGAGTTTTCAGTCTGACACTAAAGAATAAAGAGGTCTGCATTCAGTAACATCACAATTGTTATAAATTGTGAGCAGCAAAGTGTCATGGTTTAACCCCAGCCAGCATCACCCAGCCACATACTCCACCCCAATAGGAAAAGTGAGAAAACTTGTGGGTTGAGATAACAACAGTTAAATAGGTAAGAAAAAAGCTGCACACACAAGCAAAGCAAACCAAGGAATTCATTTACCACTCCCCATGGGCAGGCAGGTGTTCAGCCATCCCCAGGAAACCAGGGCTCCATCACACCTAATGGTGACTTGGGAAGGCAAACATCATCACTCCAAGCATCCCCCATTTTCTTCTTCTTCCACAGCTTTTACTGAATAAACATAAAATAGACAATATTTTTTATAGTGGAGCATGACACTGTATGGTGTAGAATCTCCCTTTGGTCAGTTGGGATCAGCTGTTCTGGCTGTGCCCCCTCCCAACTCCTTTTGCACCCCCAGCCTACTCACTGGTGGGTGGGGAGAGGAGCAGGAAAGGCCTTGTCACTGTGCAAGCACTGCTCAGCCATAGCTAACATATCCCTGTGTTATCAACACGGTTTCCAGCTGTCCTGGGTTCAGCAGTTGCAGTCAGTTTTTCTTCTCTTTAGTAGCTGTGTTTTGACTTGGCCCGGGAACAAGGCTGATAAGGCCGATGTTTTTGGTTGTTGCTGAGCGATGTTTGCCCTGACCAAGGACTTTGTGAGCCTCATGCTCTGCCGGGGAGGAGGGGAAGCTGGGAGGAAGGAGGGACAGGACTGTACTGACAGGACCAAACTGACCAAAGAGGTATTCCATACCATAGCACGTCATGCGCAGGAGGTAACTGGGAGTGATCCGGAAGGCCTAGTGCTCTCAGGGTGGTTGGAGGAGTTGGTCGGTCAGCACTCGATTGGTGGGGTGTCGTGAGTTATCTGTTGTGGTTGATGGGATGCTATATTCTTTTCCTGTATCATTATTATTATTGGTGGTAGCAGCAGTGATTTGTGTTATACCTTAGTTACTAAATTGTTCTTATCTCAACCTGTGGAAGTTGCATTCTTTTGATTCTCCCCCCATCTCTCTGGAAGCAGGGGAGGGCAAGAAGGGGGGTTGAGTGGGTGAAAGTGCTGCCTGGCTGGGTTCAAACTACGACACCAGCACAAATCCAAAACACAGCCCCATATTCACTGCCATGAAGGAAATTAACTATTTCAGCCAAAACCAGCAAACCAAGAAATCTCTTGGTTTGTGCTGACAGACAACTCAACTTCATTATATTGTTAGTGTACATGCAAGTGTAATCCTAGTTCTTTTCCAGGCCTGTGGGAAGAGGAGCTGAGAAGCACTAAACCCAGGAGGTTCTACTGCTCTGCTTGAAAATTTCATCCCCTGCAAAAATATTTTCTCTTTTATGGTAGTAAAATGCAATGTATTATATGTAATATCTACACATACTGTTAATAGATACAGTATCAGTAGAGCTCAAACCTATCTTTTTTTGGTTGCATTTATGAAGTTTGCCTGTTTGCTTTTCCCATACAATCAGGTTGCAAAGCAGTCCAAAGCACAGTCTAAATTTGCTTTAGCATGTGTTTGGGAAAATTGCTGGTTTTCACCACAGCAGCAATGTTAGGTACGATGTAACTGTCTGGAACTGCTCTCTTCTTACAACAGGCACTGTCTTACCAGGCAGAATAAATCACTTCCTTGTAATGTCAGCCTTGTGTTTTTAAGCTGATATGTTTGAAGATTATCATAACTAGCAATTACAGTGCAATTTACATAAGCCTGATGCAGAGCTATTAGAAAAAAGATTGCAGGCAAATCCCTGCCTGGTTTCTGCAGGCCTCCTTGGTCCACACAGCCTCCTGCCTCTTGAGTTACAGACATGGCCAGCAAAGATGTACCTGATGCAATTTGCCCCTGTCCTCTATGGCAGCCTGCAGTGTGTGTGCCAGCTCCTTATTTCAGCTTTAAGTGGCTACTTACAAGCATCCCATGGCTGAGCAACATGTAATAAAAGTGCTTATTATTTTTGTTTCAGGTGCTAGACAATTTAAGTCTATTACATTCAAGAACCTACAATTATTTTCCACCCCTCCAGAACTCCAGAGTACCACCTTTACCCAGGGCCCTTCAGGTCTAAATCTTAGCAAGGTGCTGACTTACACCAATCAAATATTTGCTCTAACTCAATAATAATATTTTGGCTCCATTATCATCCAGCATTATGTAGCAAACTATATTGGGAATTGTCTGTCAGTTTCTTCCACAGCTTCTGGAAGAGTGTGCTGTGAGGTTTCAGATACATTCTAGAAGGAAACCCCATGATAAGTAACAGCACAATATATCCCTAGTCTTGAAGAAGATACACATTCCTACCCCAAAGAAGTATGTTTCTAGATACAGAGTCTGCAACACATTTTTGATGTTGCAGAACTCTACATTTTTCCTAGAGAAGAAATACACTCAGAAATCTAACTCAACAAATTTAAACTAAAAAAACGTTTAATCTAATGCTTCAATATAGAATAAAAAACTTGAAATATCATTTGCTTACAGCTTTGGTCATCAGTTCAAAGAACATGGTTGAGATCATTTTTTTTGGTACCAAGTTCTTCACTCAAGAAGAGTGTTGGTTTCAGGCATACGTCTCTTTAAACAATTGAGGCAATTTCATACTATATTTATTTTCAAACTGAAAACTCCCATTCACATCAGTAGTTGGACATAAATAACACCAGTATAGGCACAACCAGTTCTGATAGTTGCTAGTACTTACTACTATTTTCTTTTTAGCTGAGATAGGTAGAAGACTCCTGTATCAATCCAGTACTTACAGTTTTTGTTTGACTTGTTTTTCCTTATACACTGCAACCAAAATTGGAGTCCTGTGAAAGCAGGTTTTACATCTAGTCAGTCTCTTCATTGATATCAGAAATACTGACAAAACTGGTGGTTTCATGACTAAATATTTCCCTAATTCTCTTTTTACTTCTCTTGAGTTCAAGCCACTATTCAGCCTAAAAATTTCCAGTGTTATAAATGTATGAATGCCATTTTTGCTGGTATGAGAGAGCTTTATTTGAAGCACCATAGCACTTCCAGGCTGAAATTTGTTTGGGAGACAATACAAAAGCAGCTATCCCCTCTGGTTAAGCCAGGCTGTGTCTTCAGAGCAGTGCAAGCCAGGTGTCCTATTTGCTGGTCCAGACAGGTTGACAAGAACAACCCTATCATTTATGAACATGACTGAAAACACCTAACATGTATTTTGATTTGAGAGCTGCCAAATCTACCTCAGCGGGCATTCACATGTACACCTGACCATCATTACATTCAGGTGACTAATGGGTAAATTAGCTAGTCAAGACAACATTTTCAGAGCATGGTTCAAAGCAATTTTCAATTTCAAAGCGATTTCCACATATTTTTTTGTGACTACTGCTTTCTGGAAGGAGTTTCATTTGCCCCAGGAGGACAGTGAACTTATTTTATGCTGATACACAGCAAATTAGAAGGTGTCTCTCACTCCTGTGCCCCACTTGTGTGAATTTGGAGGCCTCTGCCTCAGTCCTGCATGAGGCCATCAGACATGTGGTGCATACTCCCTGCACAGGAAGCAAACTAACACATCTGGTACGGGGTATCTTTTAAATGGAAATTTCACACATGCAGGCAAAATGGTACTTGGAAAAATACCGGTAGACTTGAAGGAAAATAGGAGTCTCTCTTACACTCCCCTCACATGTCATTACCCACCAATCACTCGGAGCCTTGCACTATGCTACTGGAAATTAAAGGAAATGGAATCATGTTTCATTTGAGATTTGAAAAAATGCATAATTTCACTTAATATCAGTATTTTCATATAGGAGAAATAACTTAAAGTACTATCACGGGGAAGGTATTAAAATCTGAGTGCCCTGACATTCCCTTTCTGCATCTTTCCAAAGCATGCTGAGCACAGCAAGAAAGGAAAGGATTCATTACTCCAGACAGCTACCTGCGGTCTGCCCTTAGGAAGAAGGATGTATTGTAAGCATATTTCAAACACCTACCTTAAAGAGTCTGCTATTATAAACTGAGTTAGCATTTTATTTTCTTTGGATGCTTATCTGTGCACCCCTCCCATTCCTGATGATTCATACACAGCACCATAATGCAAAAGACAAGCACATTTCATTAGCAAAAGACTGCAATCTTGTGTTTCTAAAGCATGACTCAGCTCTAGAAAACTCTACCGAAGAAACAAGTGCTTTGGCAAGAAGATATACATCTCCTCGAATTTCAGCAGTGGGAACACTTCAAAACAAAACTCTGGGAATTTATTTTCTCCTGGTTGAGTAGGCTGTAAGCTAGCCATGAAGTTTTCACCCAAGATACAGCATCTAATCCAACTGGAAGATGACTGCATTGTTTCTTCATTCTTTGTGAGTTTAGAAGTACTTAAAAAGAGAAGTTAAAAGGACCTGAACCACAGCGTTGAGTCCTACCAATAAATCTGTCCACTATTCAACGAAGCTGGGAATACTGAGTCACCAACATGTATAGAACCATTGGCCCTGATTCTTAATTCTGCCTGCAAAATTAAAAATCATGTCAATGTGCAATATTTCCTAGAGTGCCAGGGAGCTGAGGGCTGATAATGGATTTGCTGAGGAATGGCACACGACTGACTAGCAATAGACTAACTAGAAGGTGCATTTTTGCTGCAAAGTTGGTAATCAACTTTGTTTATCAAGATCTTAAAACTCCTCTGTATTTTGCAACTGTCAGAGTTCTAAAAATTCTAATGATTCAATTAACAGGGTCCCTTCCAACTGAAGATACTCTTGTCTCTGAATCTCCTGCAAATACAGGGTGACTTTTCCACACACTCTTCAGTTTTCTAGGGATTGACAAAATCAACATTGTATTTTCTATTACAGTAAATAAGTGTAAGGAGAACTATTAAAAGGAGGCATATTCCTGTTTTAATGTTGCGTATCTGTAAGCTTCGCCATCCATTGGGCCAGACTGCTATAAGACAGTATCTGTGTGATGAAGGAACTCCATGTATGTTTCCAAAGTGTAACAGCTAATGGAAGGCAAATCTCACTGAAAATGGAGAAAGCACAAAATCTATTTGTCTACTTTGCTTTTAGAATGTACAGCTTAAAGCAGACAAAACCAAGATACAGCTCCTTCCTTGGCTGCCCTTTTATTTATCATGTAAAACACTTCCAGCAGATGCATCTGCCCAAAGTACCAAAAAGAATTTGGTGCTTTTCCTCTGATGCTTTTGCAGTTTCTCCTCAATTTGGGAAATTGCTAGATTAAATCTATGCCCTCTCTGAAGCCTCAGAGTTCCTCATCTTCCCCACCCATATACCAGTATGGGACTGTCAGCACAGGTCTATTGGAGTATTTTAGTATAAATAACTTAGCACCTAATCCAAACTCCAACACATCCAGTGTGAAGGGTGTGAAGAAGTGTCATATCAATCACAATGTCTGCTAGAATAGCAAGATCTAGGATTACATACACGTCAACATATATTTGTTCAGGATTGTATTTAAAATTTGCAACACACTATCATGAATCCTAGACTGGTTCGGGCTGGAAGGGACCTTAAAGATCACTTAGTTCTAAACCCCGTGCCATGGACAGGGACACTTTCCACTAGACCATTGCTCCCAGCCCCCTTCAACCTGGCCTTGAACACTGCCAGGGATGGGGCAGCCACAGCTTCTCTCTTCCAACGTCTCACCACTCTCCTAGTGAACAAGCATTGCTTTTTCTGAGGTTTTCCACCTAATTCCAGACTGCACTGAGAAGCTATGTTTCCACATCCGCTTTGGAGAACAAAGCCCACTAAACTGAACTGCAGAAGAAAATGCTACTTACTTTCAGAAAGCACTACAAAATCTTTTTGTGAGTCATCACCAACAGCTGCAAGTTTAAATAAAAAAAAAAAAAAAAGAAAAAGGAAAATAAATGGTAA